>JARFOC010000376.1:420820-445672 GCA_031763485.1 Osmoderma eremita | reverse complement strand
TGTCACGCCAACGTAGACCCCCGTCGAGTCTCCCGTGGACCCCTGGGGGTCCACCTGGACCACTTTGGGAATCACTGGTATAGACGATATACCAGGACTATTAGCTGATACATTATCGAGACCACTAATTTACGAAAGTATAGAAGTTGGGGGAAATAATACTTCTGAACGTACAACCAAGAAACAATTTGCTTCAACGAAACGGGTCCTACCTAGTCACCAAAGTAGTATCTGCTAATACGCACGAGATAGCGAGGACAACCCAAACGAGATCATAGAGAAATTTTATATTTCTGCGACTCTTACGAAAACGAGGATGACCAAAAGGCGTGATCAAGCAACTATAAGAAGGATAGCCTCAATGTAAGTGGGATAAAGCCTACAATGAAGAAAACAAATCTGAGGAGGTCACGGTTGCTGACGGTAATCTAAGGAGCATTCACCGTCAGCCGTCTAAATGGATCTGTATACGTCCAGGTGACTAAGAAGAAATAAATTTTTGAACCACCAGCGAAGATGTAATGCTGCTGCAGAGGGGGAGAATGTAACCGGGTTGTATGGATATATTATTTTATTTAGAAATATGAAAACAGTTGTCAAAGTATAGATCAAGCGATATAAGTGTGTTATTCTTACTGAATAATGTTCACCCACTGTCATTCCCTCTACAAAATATTAACTGTGTTAGATCAGTATTACAGTAATTGTTTTACTTAGCCTCAGGAATTGAAAATAAATTATTCATAAAAGTCGGTAATGCATAACTGCGAAAACAAGTAATAGGAACGCAAACATCTAATGTAACTTAGCTTTCTTGCCGTCAATAACTTTTATTAAACTTATGATAGTTAAATATAATGCAAAAATGCCTTTGTTCACGTTCTTTTTTTTTCATTTTAGCAATATCGCACATGTAATATAGATATGTAATATAATAATACTGGACCTTTTTATGGCACAGAAAAAGTTTTAGTACAACTCTGCCATCATTATATGCTTCGACATCATGCAACACAAAACCTTTCCAATTTTCCGTTGCTTAGTATTCAATTAACGTAAGATATCTGTGAGTCTAACCTGCCCATGAAATTTTAAAAGGATGCCGTGAAAGCGCGTTTGATACGTTCAGGATGGCGTCGCAGGAGTGAGACTTCCCAGGCTTAGTTATTTATACCTCACAAACAATCCCCGCAAGAACAAGAGGAAGGATATTCGTAAATTAAGAACTACAGAACGGGAAAAGTTCGTATTTAGACATTCAAATACAGGTTTATAGCACAATTAATAGAAACGGCTTTCAAGTACCTGATCTGGATAATTTCATTTAATTTATCAAGACCGGTTTGATTATAAATTATTCTATTATTTCCACAGAGCGGCAGTCGGGAGACCGGTTGTCCCGTCTGAATATTTTATCACTTTTATGCTTAGAGTTTCGGTTAGAGCGCGGTCCTAAGCAAATAATATAGCTTGGGGTTTGGTTAATTCTATCGTTATAATTCAGCACTAAATTACCTTATCTAATATGAAAAACGTACCTTTAGTTCGTAATATTAATTAAAGTAGAATGCCTCGCTACTGTTAGATACATTTTTATAATACAGGATGTCCCAAAAACCAACGATAACCGCTCGAGTATAATAGGCCAGCACATGACCCTAACCAGATTATCAAAATGTGACCACAGTAGAACAGGTTTTTGAGATGTTGACACTTATGGGTTTTGGGGATATCGCCAACTTAGATCAGTGTTCCCAGTGCCACGACAACTTTGCGTTCTTATTATTCTTGTTCTTCTTATTCTTCCAGAAGATCTGTAGATCTGTTCTATAACCAATTCCCTTCGTTCCCCTGCGATAGCAAGCCCCAGTTGTCGTTCCATCTCTTTGATGGCCTTCCTGGAGGGCGTTGTCCCCTCGGTTTTCCTTCCAACACGATACGGGCTATTCTATTTGTGTCTCCGTTCTCTTTATGTGTTCCTCCCAGTGTCTCCCAGTGTTTCTTGCTGGCTTGTAGCAATTTTAAAGGTTTTCAAGAAATATTTTTATAGAGTGCATACATTCCAAGAAATTATGGAATTTCGCTGAATTATTTTGAGTAACTGTAATACCGATGAGCAATTTTTGGGTCGTGTCTTGTTTACCGATTAATCATTATTTTATTAGCATAGTCATCCAAATAGGGTTAAAGTTCGTTATTGGTCGGGTACTTATTATTAAAAAATATTAAAAAATAAATGTTTTAAACTAGTTTTAATACAATACAAAATTAGAAAAAAATTGGCTAAGTGAATCACAAATACATGCAATTACACCTGTTGCCGTAGTGGTTTTCGTGGCCTTCGATCAAGACATGCTTAAATATCACTACTACTTCCTCATTAAGGACTTGAGCTGTTTGTATCCATTTTGTACCACGAACGGGTGGAAATTGACCCTATTAGTGTGTCGTCACAAAACCCAGTTGGCATGGCAACGCGTCAATTTTTTTCCAAACAAAACAAATTACTTCCAACATAATCAGCTGATAATCATTATTTCTCTGAAATTGATTGCTTATTTCTTAGCAAGTTGAAATGTTCCTGGTTTTCTAACAATATAACTGCATATTACGGCATAATATTATTCTTAAAGATTATTAGGGGCACAGCTAAAGCAAATATGAGGGAACGTTCTCACAATAAAGAAGTAAGTACAATCACTTTACATAAATTGCAACAGCTACACGTAAAATATATTGTTTTCAGATTAAACTCACTGAAAATAGTAATATTGCAAGTACGCACTGTACATGACTAAAAGGGCTACATTATGTCACCACAGGGCAACATTTGCATACCATAATATATCGGTCACTAATAAGACATGTCCGTAGAATGCCCTAGAGCCCAGTTTAATACAATGCAAACAATAGAAGAAATGTATCCAAGCAAGGAATACTGAGCAAATTGATAGGAATCTATCGGAACAAGAAATTGAAGATTTTAATGATTTTTGATGAGGTTGTTCTATAGGGAAGACCTTTATTTAGCCACTTCATAACAAAACATTATCCTACTATTTACAGCGTAATGGTAACATAATATAAGTTAATATCTGTACGTATTTGCATATATAACTTTTGTTCCTCTTGTGTAGTAATTCAACATTCTGGTATTTATATTAGTCGCAGCTATAAAATACTGACCACTGGTTGGCACAGATGGCTGTCGATCAATATGTGTACAATATAAATTTATTATTTTTACATCCTTCTATATCCATCACCGTGTGTATACAATACAGCATTAATCAATTTATTTCTTTAACTTAGAGTCCTTTGAACAATACTTGCACTTCTTCTGCTCACTGTGGTGATTACAAGCAAAGCACATCACAGATTTGTTAATAAGATAGAATACCGGGCAATAAAGAAACACGATACCAAACAAACTGCACACAAATTTAGAAATAAAGCATTTTTAAAAGATGTCGAATAACGTGAACAGAATGCGAGGTTATGTAGCTTGTTTTGTTTGGAAAAAGTTTCACAGCGTTGCCATTTTTTTACGTTAGCTCAATTTTCCCTTGACAAACATTGCCAATCATTCAAATATGATAACTTCTCTGGCAATTTTGGTGTGTTTTTCTATAGTGTCGGAGATAGCGCTAAATTCACGCATATAAGTGGTAGTAAATATTGATGATAATAATTTCGAATAATGAAAAAAATAGTATTATTTTTCTCGAATAAATAAATTATATGCAGATATGCACTAGATTAGTACCCACTATTTTAGTTTAAACGTCAAAAAATGATTCATGAAAAAAATACCAAATTACTCACTTGCTGTAGATGAGATAAAAATTTCACATGAGTTAAATCACATTTCGCGATTACACAGTGACATTTATGTATGAGACAAAAGTTTCATGAGCAAAGTTTCATATGACGTTTTAAAATAAGTCACGAGCTAAATGACTATTTCCACAGTAATTGTTGAGATTTTTTTGTATCGTGACAAAAAAAACTCATCAAAAAGTTTCATCCTGGCTTCCCACTTTAATAGTTCTAGGTTTCGTTAAGATATAAAGTTAATATATTATTTTCTAAATTCAAAGTGTAATTTCAGTCTTCTTTTAAGAAACAGCTATACTATTTGGGTTTTTAAATTTATTTTGTTCAGTTGATCACTACTATTGTGCTTTTTTCTACGTTAAAATGGTTTCCGTTAATCCGTTAATAATAATTTCAAAAGTTCTTTTTGCTTATAGAAACAAATTAAAATTTGAGGTAGGTAAATCTAAAAACTATTTTTCTTTAAAGGCTCAGAGACCCAGAAGAAATATTTTTAAATATGCTTGCAACTGAGCTCCGAAAGAAATGTAAATTTTTTTTACAAATGAATGGATAAAGAAATGGTTCAAACGTTGAAATAACGTGAGATATAGTAAAGTATTTAATAGCTACAAAGTTGTTTATTTTCGTTATTTTCGTTTCTTGAGAACAATTCGGTCGATTTCAAAAAAATAATGTACCGTTGTAGTATGTAAGTTTTTAAATAGAGCATCACCTCTGCGGCGGTTAAATATATGATTGTTGTTGTTCCAGAGATGTTATCGTCCCTCAATCAAAAATTGATATTATTTCGACGATTCTATGAAGCAAAAATGATTCTTCTTCCGCAGATATACTGTATAGATATAAACATTCAATGTAGAAATGCCAGTATTTATCCCTAACATGTGGTATAGGTATATTTATATATTTCTATCACTTTACTTATCCAGCTTTGTTTACATTCTCAGAAAGGGAATAGCCGATGTCTATTCTCTCTTCGACGAACATATTTAAATTCCAAGAAGTGTTGGTTATCCATCCAGTCTGAGTAAATCACCAATAAAATGCCACTTCTCATACCAATGGCAATCACAGTGAATATAGTCACAGATGAAGTCGAGGAATACTTTCCATAATGGGGAATCACATTTTTAAAAATACATAAGAATTACTGTATAAAATATAAATGCCCTTATAAAATATGAAAAAAACCGGATATCAGGAATTTCTTCTGATCGGTTTATTCTTTTAAAAGTTTATGCAGAACAGCAAACATAATCTAGATATGCATGTGCGCAAGCTTTAGGCAAAATGCACAAGATGTTCTGCAACATTTCATCTAATTCTGGCCTACAAAATGGACTTTATTAACTACTCTGAGATAATGAATTTGCTATATATTTACGCAGATTTCCTTCCGGACGCTACTAAAGTTATACTAAAGCTTTTCTTAAATAGCGGTTTTGATGGGCAATCGATAATAATGGTTCTTAACTGGCTTATTTTATATCGTTCCTAGGGAAAATCATTTCCGTACTTGCCGTCCCCTCTGTCTCTACGTAAAGGTGACGTGGTTAACTACTGTTTGTGTTCTAGCGTGTGTAAATAACAGCAGCTGTGCTAATTGAAGCACAGTTAGTTCAGCAATCATGTCTTTCATCGAGCTTATTTACGGCTTGACGGCTTTGTCTCGCTTTATTGCCGCACTTACATAAACCTGAGACTTCGTCAAGAACCCATTGGAGTTTATGTAGTGAATACGCACGAACACACTTATTGCTTTTAGCGGCACACCAGCTTTGTAAATCACATTTTAAGCTGCGGAAGAAATGAGAAGAATATTTAACACACATTAAATTTTCCAGACCGAGTATATGACGAAATTCCGTTGGACTTGCTTTGTTACCAAGAAAACCTCCCCTAAACGAAAATTATTTTCTTTACTATAAATTTCCGAAATTTTACAGAAGGTGTAACGATATAATATACCTATTTTATTACATACCTTTGCATAATATGCTCCCACATTACTTGAGGAGGTTATTTGAATAATTTATTTTACAAAAAGTGTAAAGTAAATTGGTAAAATTTGTAGTTAAAACTTACATTTACTTTAAAAACTAAGCAACACTCAGGGATTTACTTCTGAAATAGGTTAAATCTGAGGCTGTTAAAGAAACAGATAGGAATAAATTCCTGGTTCTATGTACAATGAGACAAAACTAAACCTGGACGATACGTTGTAAACCTCTATGAAAGTGAGCCTTGTTGGTAAAAGATATTTCACCCGTATGCACAAATGTTGTTTCTCAAAGGAAAAAGGCTTACATTAAAAAAAAAACATTAAGTTTATAGTACAGCAAAAGAAAAAGATACATCAAAGACGTAAATGCATATGCCTTTGATATTCTTCCTGCTTATTTTAGCTTACACAGTAAAATTTTTTAAATTTTATTCCAAGAAATGTATTTGATGTACCTAGGTATGTATATTTAGATAAAGATGAAGTAAGCCGTACATTAGCCAGCATTGGCATATCAAAGTAAGGCCTATTCTGTCTTAACAAACCGAAACGTCTTTTACTGTATACTGAGCTTATCCTCAGCTGGCAAGAATTCACTCTGTATATTGCTTTCGTAAAAAATTGCAATAAATTGGCATTAGTCTGTTGACTTACATTACATTTTTTTGTGTATAAATGAAATTAAAATGTTATTCCAACTATATATTTAAGTTGGTGTATTGTAGTTACAGTTTCCCTCACTGTCTACATGTTTACAGATCAAATGGAGGGTGAATTTTTTTATTTTAAATTAGTTCACCTTTCTATTATCAATGATTGCTGTAATTAAAATTAAGACAGTTATTATCGGCCCGCAATATTTAGATACTAAATAAAATATAGGTCATAAATGAATATAAAGGGTGACGCATTAGTGTACCAAAGCTCGATGTATCTGTTATTATATAAGACATCAAAAAATGTTATTTAGGAAAATTAATTCTTAAACTTAACACTTTAAAATTATTTTCATACATACTGGATGTTTCATATCACCAGGGTGAACCAAATATACGTTTTCTTAGATGGAACATGCTATATATTATTTCAGATTTCGATTAAGCTCATAGCTCACACTTCCCATGTACAATTTCATTGAATTTTACAGCGTGCCTCAGAAGTTATGGTCAATTCTATATGCAAGTTACTGTGAGTTGAAGGTCTTGTACACTGCAAACGACAGTATGAATTTTTGTTTGCAAAGATAGATTTTCAATATTGGCCCAGTTTTGTAGGAAAGCGACATTTTTTCAAAATTGACAAAACAGAATACAGGGCGAGTCCAAACTCAAATACATTAATTTTTCAATTATTTTAAATGGATCACCCTGACTTTTATATCATAAAATGAATATGATCATAATAGAAAGTACTTTCATTTTCATTAAACACTATCCCTATTCATTAATTTTTAAGATATTTTATATATTATTTTAATATAACAAGTTAGTCATGAAAAAATGACAATTTAATGTTTAACAACATGCATTTAACAACATTTATAGCGACATATATAGCAACATATATAACTTGCACTAATGATCAACATTAAATTAATTAACGGAACTGTTTACAATGTAGTTCTATACTAAATGTTCAAAATATCCAGCCGAACTATCATTAGAACATTGCAGCCGTTCTTCATGCGACCGGCTTACATTTCTCAATATTTCTGAATTAATACTCGAGAATGCTTCTCCTCTTATTCTGTTTTTAATAATACCTTGTGTAATTGGGGGTGTTTGATATACAATTTTTTTTTACATATGACCACGTGAAGAAATCAATTTTAATTTTAGTGAACTCCGGCGATCGAGCTAGTCAATCAATTGGTTCCCGTCTCCTTATCAATCTTTCAGGGAAAGATGTAAAGTAACGAAGCTCAATAATGCATATAGCGCATCCTTTGACGAACGTTTAGGGGAACATTTTCGAATAACAACAGTAAATGATTTTGTAAACAGTCTAAATAAACTTGAACTCGTCCTTCCAAAAAATGTGGCCAATTACATAATCTCCTGGCTAATAATTAAAACTTAAGACTGTCGTATTGTTATTTTTCCGCAATTATCCGTTATATTAAATTGATTTCTAAAAATCTCATTTTTTTAAAAGGAATTTAGAATATCTTAGAAATTAATGACTCCAGGTATAGAGAGGTCTAAGTAAAAATGAAGGTACCTAAACCATTCTTTCTTTTTATAATATAAAAGGGTCATCAATTTAAAATAATTAACGGGAGTTTAGACTCGCTCTGTATTCAGTTATGTCGATTTTGAAAAAATGTTACTTTCAAACTGGTCGAATACTAGATATCTATATATGCAAAAAAAAATCTAACTGTGTCGTTTGCAGTATACGAGATCTTGAACTGCATGTAAAATTGAGCATGTAAAATTGCATGTAAAATTGAGCATAACTTCTGAAACACGCTGTAAAATTCGATGATGTTGTACATGGGAAATTTGAGACATGAACCTAATCTAATTCTGAAGTAATATACAGGTGTTCCTTACGAAAACGTATGCAGCCAGTATATATGAAAATAATTTTAAAATGTTGATTTTAAGGCTGTCTACAATTTTCATACATAACTTTTTTTGATATCTTATCGTTATCGGATATATCGAGCTTTGCCACACTAATGCGTCACCCTGTATTATATGTATATTTGGAAGATATTAAAAACAAGCAGCAATACAACGCCAATACTTATGACAGCCGGGGAGTACCTTCTGGATTTCTTTCATGTCAATTTTTCATATACCACGCTTCAAAATTCTAACTTACTTACACAATAAGACCACAGTTTTGGTCATCGCAGCCTCGTCTCTCTTACCAATGGTCCAACTTTAGTTTTGTCTCATTATTGTTTTATTCTTATTGAAACGAAAATTTAAACAAGGAAACAATTGTTTCACCACCAGTGGCTTCGTCAGACTAAACTAAAAACTAATACAATACAACTTTGTGTGTGGTATTCTATAACTGTGTAATAAATTTGTGAAGGGGATTTAACATTTTATTGGATATTTATCATGAACCTTCACCAAGTAGAAGCCGAAGTAATTCAATTATATATAGAAAGGCTAATAAGTTCATATGCAGGCTTCCCGTAAAATAATGGCTAATACATTTCGTATTACTATTCCGGCTGCTTATTAAAAAAAACTTTGGTTTTGAAGAAAATTATACCATGCTCCTGGATTATTATTTTAGGTAAATTACTTGTTCCGGTTTCCTGATAAGCTCTAAATTAACTACTCCAAATAATAAGATAAAGTTGTAAAGGATCATTCGCTCTCTATTCTCTTTTTAAATAAAACTTATTCCATGTTTGCCAAGTTTTTTTCTTATTACCCAAGTAACCTACGGTTGAATGGTGCTCTACATGGGCGTCAAAAATTATAATTTTAAATTAAAAATCATCATTAATTTCATTTAAATTCATATAAATAAATGCAAGTGTTTCTTGCTTATGTAGACCGTATTTCTCAAAATATTTTATTAGTGGTAAGTAGAAGTATCTTTCATCTTTTGGATAAAAAAAAAGTTTGAGTAGCTATAGAAGAAAGTACGAGAAAAAAGTGAATGCAGAGACAGTCAGAAAACATTACGAGCATGAACGAGCCATGAACGAGGAGTCAGAAATGGTTATGAGCAATCCTGCTCTTTTAATGAAACAGGTCCAACCTGGGCCGAGACCCTTTCTGTACCTGTTCCGGTTCCGGAGCAATAATTAAAAGGTTACAAACGAACTCGTGCATATATAAATAGGGTATTGATAGTCAGCACGTTAGCAGTAGTTTTAAAAATATATACATACATACACAGGACGAGGGAGCGTGCTATAGTCGTAATGTAATCGGAATTTTTCGAAAATGCGAGAGCAAGGCAGAACTTGCTAAGCTAGTACAACAGCTCTGCTAGTACATCAGCCGCGTGTTGGTCACAGAGTGGAGCGCATGCCAATTTATATTTATTTTTATTTGCCGGCTTGCTTGCTAATTTTTTTGGTATATTTTTCATTAACTAATTAAATTAATATATTGTTAGTATTTTTGTTGGTGGATGCTAATTTTATATTTGAGTATGGATGTTTTCTCGATTGAAGGTACGTTATATGTTGATCCATCTATTGACATATTACACATTCTTTTCAAATGCAGTTTGAAAATGTAATTCAAATCAAACAGAAAATTTAATACGGCCTCTTATCAGTCTATAAAAAATAATCAGTACTTCACTATGAGACTGCATATGAGTAGGCAAATCTTGTAACTCCGTCTGTTTTCTGTAGTACATCGGACTATGTTTAGATGCGCGTTCGTGTAGCATCTGATGACTATAGGACCATCGCTAGTACTGTATAAGGTTCTGACTTATTCCTTGCCCCCATACTTGAAAATAAGAAAAAATGCAGAGAATATTATTATATTTTATACAAGAAATTCACATATACTTTCCTTTTGTAAGTATATGAAAATATGAGTATTTTCAATTTTTACTTTATTGCATATTCTAGTAAATAATTGGAGGAGCCGAACACATGTGCGGGCATTAAATATTCAATTTTAGCCGGCACTTATTATTTTTTATTTTACATACAAATAAAATAGACAGTATTTATCCACAATAAAGAAGATTCAGCATAATATACTCCCCCTACAAACAAAATCTAATTGCCACCATTGCTAACGACGATAAACATTAAAAAATGAGAGGTGTGCAAAAACAGGAGAGATACATTAGTAGATAGCGTAAGCATAAACCGTTTAGGTAAATACTAAAAATCAACAAGTGCAGAATGTCCGTTTTATCCACGAACCGGCTGGATAATGCCCCAAACATTTATGACCAAAATACCAGGGAATTTTACGGCAGCTCTATGTTGTCGGCGGACGGAGTGATGGTTGCAATGCTGGGCTATCAATTGCCGCCGATAAGAATGCAACTACCACGCTTCTGTAAGGCAGTATTGGTTTGATCCCGCGGGGCCCTTGATGAATGTACGGCATAAAGCGTTCTACCTGTCGCTGTAATGTGCCTCGTTCAATTTTATCATTCTATAAAAAGTCACTTACTATGATTGTGTTCGGCCTTAAATAGAAGTGCCCAAACTGCGGGCACTCGGTCGTTAGAAATATCTCCACTACCGAGACGTCTTCAATATTTAATTTCAATTAGTAAATTGGACTAATACGCAGCATGTTTTCCAAGTTATCGGAGAGAATGGATACATTCGCTAAGTTAATTGGCGACTTCACATATACTATTTAATAAATCTACAAGCTGTACGTCAAAAGTATTCGTCTACCTACTTTTTTTGTATGGATTAGGACTAATTACACACATGCACAATTATTATTTATAATCCTGCATTACAAATCACGATAAACAGATTGGCATATGTTCAGTCCATTTGTTTTTTCGAACTACACATCCGGCCTTCTTGGCAAACGCCAACATTGCGACTAGCAGCTATATGCATATCCTGCATGCAGCTATATGCATATCATATTCCTGTTTTACTGTCCGATTGGAAAACAGCTCCGCAGCACATTAATAAGGATTTAGAGAGATTCTTCACTTTCTCTTTGTGCCCATACATTAGGCAAATGGGTATTGCAATTTTTCTTACAAATTCAACCAATATTCTTTTACTAGTTTAATTTCCAAATCTTTCGAAAGCAAATTCAGTATATGACCAGATCGCATATGTTATAGTGGTATATTTCAGATGCAAGCGCTCTATTCTACCACTGCCATTGGCCGCATCAAAGCTATTATACTCAGCTAGATAGAAAAATTTATGTGTATTAAACATGAATTTTTTTTCAAAAGATATTCGAGTTTTTCTTGCCTTCCGGAATTAAATACTTTCTGGATATACCTCGTAGAGTAACTATACGCATAGATAATAAACCCTGATAAAAGAACAGGAATATTTAACATATGTTTATTCAAATTAGGCAATTCTCACGACAAGGCTACCGTAGGCTATGCGATTTTATTTATTGAATATAATCTGCAGTATGCATCTTAAGTGCGATATTAATCTTATTAAATATAAATACCATATGATTACACGTTAATATTGAACAATAGCTTTGCCGATAGCGTTATTAAATTCTGTTCATGTATTTTACATATGTATGTATGTATGTATATGGACAAACTGGAATATTTCATGTATAACGCTCTGTAGAATACCACTTGATTTATTTATATTTATGTTACCGTTATAATTTATGACTTTGAGGACTAAAAAGCAAAAATTCCAAAACGCAAATTCATATTGGTAATATTTGCGATAAGAGGAAATAGTTTATTTCGCAACAGTAAACACCAATTAATGTCAATTACGCTTGTTTCTAAAACCGACCAAATCCATATTAAAAAAAGAAAACTTTTTGTTGTTTTAACCAATAAATAAAGAATATTTTTTAAAACGTTTATCTCCTTCCAAACTTGCTAATAAGATTATTTGAATATGCTCCATTAGCAAAAAAATGAATGAATCGTATACTTGCCATTGCATTAAATTTTTTTCCCTGTAAGCTTAAGATCATAAACCATGCCTTTATTTGAGCACATTGCCTTTGTATAAATATATACAAGAGAAGCAATCTTAAAACTCCTTTATTTCCACAACAAAGATACCTAAGTATAGAACATATTGTAATATTTTAATTTTATTTTGCTTGAAATTAGCTGGCTTTAAATGAATTGGTTTATAACTCTTCATTTATGATATTTTTAATTCAAATTCAATATTATTTTTCTTTTGCAACTATCTGTCAAAAATTATATAAACTATTTTGTTGCCTGCTACCAATTTGATATGCATGCTAACTTATGTATATACACAACAGGTGCCGCGCACGTGCACTCACGATAGCTTACCATTGTAATCGGATTACTCTTATTTCAGTAATTTTAAAATATTGGAGCCAAAACTATATATAGTTACACATTTACAATAGTTCTATGAAAAACATTTGCTGCTCAGAAAGGAAATAACCAATAACGTAAAAGAAAAGTTCATTCAAGATTCATTGCTTCTTAACCCGTAACGACAGACGCGAAGTCATTTTGACCCCTTAGTGTTTCAAATTGGTACGTTTTTAGCCACGTCTACTATTCACACAGCTGAGTGTCTATGTATCTTTCCATCTTTTAGTATTAAGTCTGCACACAAAGAATCGTGTTGGCATTTTTATCTTCGGAATAAACCTTCGATATTTTTCCGTGGTTAAGTACACGTCAGGTACGTATTCACGTTCTTATTTGATGTTAATTACATGTGAATTATTTTATTCGAATTTATAATGAGTTCTACAGAAAAGAGTAAAATATGGAGATCGTGATTATGTATAAAGAGACACTGCTAAAATGGCTAGAAGGGAGTTACGCTGGCTGAAGTGATATTGATTCCCATGACGACTACATTCCAAGCGACCACAACAGCGGTTCTGAAATAGAATTACATAAACACTCGGATCAGGAAGAACGAGGAAATATCGAAAAACAAGATGACAGGTTAGAAGTATGCAATGAAAAAAACTATTTTAATGGAAGAAACCGCTTCAACTGGTCTAAAGAACCACCTCATGTTTGGAATACCAGAATATTGACGCATTATATTGTAAAAAAAATAATAAAAAAATAAAATACCCTTACCACCTCGATGAGTGAAGAACTCCTGGGATACGTGTTTCGGCAACTAAGTTGTCATCCTCAGCAGAATCTACAAAGGAAGATAATGTTAGACGTCGCACTATGGCGGATTTGCACCACACAGAACACCACTTGAATAACCAAGTTATACCAATACGAACATATAATTTAAGGAATGAATAAATATCAAATACCTTATAAAATATAACTTGTGTATGTGTGTTCCAAACACTTCTCTCTTCTCTGCGCCCTCGTCCCTCCTTTTCCGCCTTCCAATACTTCCTTCACCTCACTTTCCTAATCACTCCTTCTTATCACTCCTTTTCTTGGTATTCTTCTTTATTTCTGCTCACGAACTTAACTTGACTTTCATAATTTTCAATTTGCTTACTCTTTTTCCTCCCCGTTACTCTCGCATCCATCCAATATTCCTGTCATCATCACCACGGCAATCCATTATTATTCTGCGGTACTATGATGTAATTGCATTTTCG
Source organism: Osmoderma eremita (assembly GCA_031763485.1). Lineage (NCBI taxonomy): Eukaryota > Metazoa > Arthropoda > Insecta > Coleoptera > Scarabaeidae > Osmoderma > Osmoderma eremita. Next base: position 431,617 of record JARFOC010000376.1, on the reverse strand, counting down.
AATGGTTCACTCACTATATTGTATATGCGGCCTCCCTGAGCGCCCTCGGGATTCTGGGGTAACAACTTGGAGTCGATGAATTCCACTGGCGTGCCGTTCTTCGTATGGTAGTTTCGTAATGTGGTGCGTAAAACTAGTTCAAAACCCTTTTGTTGTGTAGTGTTGTGTGATGTATAATAGTTTGTTTTAAGTTATAAAAACGATAAAGTATTTTTTTTGATTTAGTAACATTATTTATGCCCATTTCTTGTCACTGGCTGGGCTCATATTAATCTAACTCCCTACCAAACAGAGACCGTCTTTACCGGTTGAGCCACGGATATTAATGGAATCTCTAATGTTAAATTTCAAATACCAATCGTACAGGTGGCAGTCTTTCGCGTATTCAATTATCCCAGATGATCAACAATTCGATGGTAGCGATAGCTTCCTGGCTCACGGATCTGAAGAATAGCAACGAAACGACAAGATGTTGTAGAAGATCATTGCAATATAAAAATTTACTTTATTTATTATTTAAACTACATTTTTATTAGAGGAGTCATTATGACCGTATGTCTGTTATTATGTTGCACACAGTATACGTCTGTAGTTACGTGTTAAACACATTTTTTTTAAATCTTGGAAGCCTTTTATATCAGTCAAATTAGAGAATCAGAGAAAACGTAAAACCCGAACATTTTATTTATTTACGTTTGGCTATGGTGTATTATATGTGTACATATGTATCACATGTACACTGCTGGCCATGACAGAGATTGAATCCTACTAGCAATGTAAAATATCGACATATTTGCCACACCGTTATACTTATACATATGTATATATGAACTGCTAGTACGAGTGAGGCCCGTATCCAACAACCGTTGTATGAAAACTCAAGCCGTATCAATAACGTGAAAAATGCGAGTTATTACGCAAATAAATTGCGATTGCATTTTTGATTAACCTTTGCGTAGTGTTTTAAAACGTTTCCAGATTGAATATTACTGTATCACAAGGAAACCAAAAAAGGACAATTCTATATTTAGAGACAGCAATGCGTTAGGCACACGCTTTTAATGCGCAACATCAAACGAAAAATTTAATAATAGCGGACAATGTAAAAAATAGAAAAAAACATTTCTATAGAAGTTGAAGTATTTGGTAAATAGGACACCAGGACACATTCGACATTGAAATGAATGAAAAATTAATATAACGAAATAAACGAAAATATAAAACGACCGACCACTTGCTCTGCTGTACTACCACAGTAACACTTACCATTTTATCTGAACTCTTTCCTCGGTAGTGATTATCATTGTATTATAAAATGTTGACAAAGAAACCAAAATAATGAATTTAATTTAATAGATTTCAAAAGTAATAATGTAAATAAAAAGAATCACCGCTGTTACGAGCATACCAAGCTAACTGCTTCAACGACAACTCCTAGTACGCTATGCACCCCACCAGCGCAGCACGACTGCATTCGGGAGATTGCGTCGATCATTCGTGATCCGCTATATGACATCTGCCTGATGAAATACATTACTTATAGAAGGCTTTAAATTTTAGAAATGGCCAGTGCTGTATATCACACACATATCACAAAAACAGGAGCACTTGACTGGTATATATTTGTTTTTTAATATTAGATTGTAAATTACTATTGTACATTAGAGAATTTTTCCTTTCTCTGTAAGTTATTAAATATGTAGTTCGTAAAATTAGGAGTATTTCCAAGAATAAGTAGGTAATTACATGTAATTAGATAATTAGCTTCAACATACCTATACAACATCTTTAGTCAGTAGTACCGCTTTATGTTTATCTTATTTAAGAAAATGCTAATTCCAGTTGTTATGCTTTAATTTCCTTCGGTTACCTTGTTCACCTTTACCACTTTAACGAATTTACGCTGAGGGCAAGATCTTGTAGGCCATAATATTCCACTTTTACTTTAACAATGGAATAAGCTCGAACAGAAGTCCTAAGGGGTGTAGTAATAATTCCACAATAATATTGCTGTATGAGATTCTCCTACGAAATAATACAATATGTGCTCTCAGGTCAATAGATAAACAAAGAGCAGACTAGTTTAATGAGAGCGTAGCATAAAGCAAACTAACTCGGTTTGTTTCAGGTTCATGTGACTTCTGAGTTTGCTGCGAAGCAACCAAAATGCGGGCAACGAGGAAGGCTTTAGAGTCCTGCTACTTGGTTTTCCTGCTGGGTGCGTTCCCACATCAATTCCGTGCGTTTGATATACGTAAGTTATCTAACTTTATGTGTTTGTGTGTTTCTCCGAGTTTACTAACGCGTTTTTTTGCAAACTGCCTGAGGGTTGTTAATTGTTGATTTAACAGTTTTAATTTCAAGAAAGGGATAGTAAAATGGAACCCTTTTGTATGTAATGTATATATGTTCAATATCGCAATAAAACAAAATCTTTTCTTTTACATGAAATATTTAGACATATTTAAAGCTTATATTACAGTAAATGCGATAAACTTTTCGGTATCTAAGACCTCTTCTTACCTGTCGAACTAGGATACGCAGATCTACATGTAATTATAGTTACTGTAACTTTCATTAAGTTCGTTTGCATGGTAAAAACTCAAAAATATTGGAATCTTAGTAATTGAGAGTACATATATAATTCGTGTAAAATGTTTATTGTTTTGAAGAAGGCCACTGCTTCTTTTGTTGTAGCATATGTTCGCAACTATTTGTAAATAATAATTGTCGGAAATGAAGGTGGATAATTTGCACGCTTCGAAAACTTGCGAGCTTCATAATAAAAAAAACTTTAAATGACTTCAAAAATTTTCTATTTAGAGAGTAGAAAAACTGGACCCTCATTTGCTAAATACCTTTCCTGTGAGTTTCTGATGAGGTAAAAATTGTTCCTCTGACCAATTAAAGGAAATCGCATTATTAACAAGGTTAGCTTACGCCTTCTGTATTGGGCGTCAACTATTAGTGCCTGCATGGGTTGACTCACATCACTCTATAGCGAGAGATGGTTCAAAATAAATTCGCCAAAATGCACCAACAGGCCAATTCGGAAAAGACCGAAATGAACTTCAACAAACTAGTTCAGCGAGGCATGGGACAGTACTGTTATTATTAATACCGGGCGGTCACTGAATCATCTTACCTAATGCATAGAAATATTTTCATTAGTTGCTTTAAAAGTTTGTGATGTAATTTGGTTATTATTAGCAATTAGGAATCACCTAATAGCAGAGACTCCACAAAATAGGATGTTAATGTCAAACATAAAATTACAGCTTAATATAATAGAGGAAAATTAAACTGCATAAACATGTTTCCAACAGATTTTAATCAGTGTGATACATATAGTTAATACGTAATTCCGTCCAAAACGGAAACAGACTAATAAGACAACATTTGCAATCCGAAAATTTAGATGTTCAGGAAATTTTGTGTCTTGGAACAATAAGTACAACACATATTTTTTTAGATGCTCAATCGCCAGATTTTGAGTTCTAGCTCATTCCAAAGCTTACGCGTTTTTTTTCAAATTTCTGCAAAAATATGACAGTAATAGATTTTGGAGCATGGTCCTCAAGACGACGTCAACAATTTTAGAAGGAAATTATTTAGGGAATGCCCCACCTCCAATCTTTTTCTCAATTTATCTGTTGTACCTATTAATAAAATAAAGCTAGTTTAACGTAGAAAACAAGTATATCACATATTTAGAAGAAACCAAATAAATTTGCCTATACCCTAACCATGTACGTATTTATTATAGTTTCAGTGATATTTAAAAAAATAAGAGACCGTAAACCTTGTTTGTTTCTGGAACTCAAAATGGGGCGATTGAGCACCTAAAAAGATATGTGTTGTTTACACTAACGTAAGCTGCTTCCTTAAGGTGTTTCCTTGTAACAGAAAGCGGTATTTGTTTGCTAAGAACATAAAGAAAAATTTCGCCACATAAAGGTATTATGTGTATTATAACTTATAACCACATCTGCTATTTGTCATTCAATAGAAAATAATACATTAGCAAATATAGTTGCTGAGATATCTAAAATTCTAAAACTCTGCTTAGAGTATTTTAAATTAAATTACAATTCCTTTAGTTGTCAGCAGTTCTTTTCGTTTTTACTTATTGTTTAATCATTATCGTTATTTCTTTTACTATTGTGTATTTCGTGTGTAAGGACTGACGTGTCCCGAATTAATTATAATTTTGTTAACGCACGTCGAGCTAAAAATGATTCATCGTCAGGTACTTAGACCCGATTGTACTTTCTAGTGTAATTATATTCCTAACGGCTATATTTTTGTTGAGTAGGGTAGATTAAAGTTAGGGCCAATTGTTTTCCTTCAGAGTCTTTATTCCGTAAGTTGCTATTGTAGAAGTCAGTACGTGAATAAAGTTATTGTTAAAGTTGGTTGGTGCGTTATTATGTTTGAAAAATAAGTAGATTCAACAATTTTATGCGGCAAGGGTAATCCGAACAGTGTGTTTATTGTATTTCGTCTGGTACGCAAAAAAAGTTAATTCCAACTGTAAATATAACATTCAGGAATACAAAATAATGAATTGATGAGAGAGATACTTGTTGAAACTCCATGTTAAGAATATATAATAACACAACGTGTAATGAGTTTCAAATAACTATTTGAAATAATTATTTGAAACTCATTACTCGTTGTGTTATTATATATTCTTATTCAGGAATACGTTAATCGAAACCGTCAATGCGTGTTTTTTGAGCAACTTGTGCGCTCACTTTCTGAACAGAATTATAGTTGGAAATAGAACATGTGCTACTTAAAAAGCTGCACGAGAGAATGCATACACTTTTTGGCACATTTTGTGAATGACGTTATGCGAAAAAAGACCTAGTATAGAAGAATGAATAGAATTTTGGATGGCATTATGCAAGTTTGAAATATATGAGATTTAGCGCGGTAGTCTGTTTAGCTGGGTTCGCAGACCACCAGAGGGATAGGCACACAATTTTAACGTTAAGTGTCCCATCTTTCCTTACTATATTATCTCTGGTCACACTGCTTGTGTTAATAATTTGGATTTGTAGTTCTGAATTACAGAAAGAAACCAGTGGTGTAGAACTATTTTTTTATAGGTACTAAGGTACAAATTATTAAATTATCGAAATTTATTGCAAAATAAGTAAAAAAAGACAATAGATAATAATCTTTAAATAGTATTTACGGAACATATAAGAAATCAAATAGATTCAAAATTTTATTTATTTTTAAAAAACATTATTTTATAACACGAATTCAGAATGCATGCCTTGATTTTAAAGGAAAGGTTGTACTCTTCTTTTCATATTATTAAAGACCTTTATTCAAGTCTCTTGTGCTATGCCCTCAATTTCTCTTTAAATGGCTGCTCGCAACTCATTAAGGTTGTGTAAACGATTCTTATAAATTCTTTTTCTTTTCAAATAACTAAATAAATAAACATCTAACGGTGTTAAATCTGGAGATTTGGGAGGCCATCGATGACTACTAATTAGTCTATCGTCATAAAATTCACCAAGGGAAGTCCATTTATGGTGTTGAAAAGTTATTGGTCGAATAATTTGTCGTCTTGATAACATGACCCAAACACTAAATTTTATCAAATGCTTCCACAAAATTATGAGGATTTTCTGCTGACCATGTCCTGTACGTTTGGCTATTGACATAGCCGATAGGTGAAACCACACTTCGTCAGGCATAAATGTTAGGTTTAGTACATCGTCGGTATTTAAATTTTCCATGAACCATTGACAATATTGTAATCGTGCTTCGTGATCCGTAGGATACAATTGCTGTACTACAGTCAATTTATATGAATGCATGTGTAGATTTTTCTTTAGTAGTTTCCGACAACTACCGCAAGAGACACCTAAAAACATAAATGTATTTGTTTTACAATATTTAATTTATATAAATCTTTTTGAATAAATGGTGGAAATAGCACGCTATTCAAATATTTACTACGTAATACACTAAGTTGTACCTGTTTGAGCAGATAGCTTTCTAGCCGATTTACTAGGCCTCACTTCCATGCGGTTTTAGATATCATCAACAACATTATCGGTTAAAACTGTTGGCCTCCCGGAGGGTTTGCCTTTGCAAATCAGTGCTTCATTTCAAATCGTTTCACCGATACAAACTTATGCTTAATGAATCTGTCATATTCAACTTCTTCATCTGGTTCTATAAAATGTTCAATGCACCATTGCGCAGAATACGTCCACGAATCATCTAGGTTCCTAGTTTCACCACGGAAGCATGCCATTGGAATAAAAGCATCTTGTACACTTGTAAATGGCATGATGTAACAAAGAATAACGTTGCCTAAAATTCTATGCTTAAGGTTTCACATTATTGCAGTATAATAAATAACTTGCAACAAATAAACAATTTTAATTGCAAAGTGTTCTAAAAAGCACTGTTATTATATAGCGAAAAAGAATAAACAGTAAAGGTAGATGACGTGTAAACCATGTGTAAGCTGCTATGCACGCTAATGACATAATTATTGCCCTAACAAAATCAACCTTAAAACAAAAGATTATTGAATTGAAGGTTCATGTGGTTCTCGGGATATGTTGCTCACTATTCCTATGTGAGTAGATGAAAACGTCATCTTTTTTGTTTGTGCCGATTTTGTTGCCATGTATCTATCATACAAGAAATACGTTCACTGATGTTTTCAAGCGTATTTTAATAATTATTTCAACACCTGAAATATTAATTAGTCTCATTAGGTGTACTCAAGAGTGATTAGCTAAGTATTCGAAATTGATTACAAATGGTAGAAAGCACAGGTGCCTTATTGTTCGCTCTTATTTATAAGGCATCCCCCATAGGTAGTTGATATTACGAATGCATCAATCACCTGGATACATCTGATCCTCTCGGATAAAACATCACAATTACTTAAATGCTCTCCCCCCACTTGCTATTCATGCCACGTCTTCAAAGGAATGCTTTAGATATTGGATGCGTAAACAGAAAACCGAAATCCATAAATCACAACCCTCCAGAGGTTACATATGCCTTTTAGAGATATATCGGCGGTTTTATGTCGCAAACCACAAAAGAATCTGCTTTATAGTGAAAACAGTGATTTGTACCCGCACGGTGGCAACATCGGCACCAGAAGTACGTACCTATTCTACGGGAATGTGTAGCAATTTTAATTTTTTACGTCTTCTTTTATAGCTCGCGAAACGCAGTGCGATACCTATGTGGAGTTATTCGCCGAACTGATTTATTAGAGCAGCCGTTTCGGTTTTTGTACGTTTCCCGTTCTCTCATTGAAATTTATTATTTCTGGCCCTTATAGTCTCACTATCCGCTTCGTTTCCTGCTCAGAATTAGTTTTAAATTTTAATGTAATTTGAAACTTTCTCACCTATAAACGTCACATTAATGCCAAGATTTCATTTTGCACTGCTCTATTATTTAATATAAACGAATGAAGAAGTCTGCTTTTGTTTGACATAAATATGTAAACAGTTAACAAACGTATTGACTTTTCTATATAATAATTCCCATAAAAAAATATTTGTGAGTTGGTGCGTCTCCTTTGGCTAGTTACTTTTTCTGATGCCGTATTAAAGCCTTATTAAAATAATTACAAATGTGTTTTTATAGACATGAAAAGGAATCGAAAATAATAATCCTGCAATGACTATTACATCCTCTCAATTGCGTGTTAGTTCCCCAGATTTGACTTGATTATTTTCTCTTTCCATACATTAGACAAAGTGTATCGTAATGCCCCAACCACACTTGAAAATATGCACTGAAAAAAGTCCTGGTAAAATCATAAAGACTTTACTTCAACCAGTATGTAAACATTACAGAGTCCATTATTATTATAGCTTTTACGTCTTCGGTGTAGCAAAATTACAGGTAATTCTTAAAAATACCTGTAAATCGGAATAATACATAAGAAAATGTAGAATAAATACTTTATTGGTACTGTATTTTTAATAAATTTATTATTATCACTGTACATATTGACAAATTTACAATAGGAATGTGAAATCACAACTATCTAGTATAACTCGTCCAATCAGAATGCACCAAATAGTTCCAAGTGTTCGCTGGTTTTTCCCCTCGCAGTGACTCATAATCCCAAGCTGTGTCGAAATATATGTGTTTCTTTGCTGTTGTTTGCAATTCATTGAAATATAAGAAAAGGGAATTATTTTTGTACATTATATTGTCATTATTGTACTCATGGACATGTTTAACTGTTCATTTTGTGATATTGAATTAAAATAATTGCCGAAATATCATTTTCCTTTTACACACCGGTATTTAAATGTGTTAATCCATTATGCAAACTTACTGTAAGTATATTTTGCAGGTTAAAGAAAAGCACGCCAGGTAATGGAAAACAATGTCGTCTCATAATATTAATTGCTGTAATGTCAAGGAATGCTTTTATAAAACTAAAGATAAAAAAGGATTTATCGTCATATCTAAAACCATGTTTAAAATGGTACTACATTAATGCGCCCCTTTAATAAAACATGCAGATGTGTAGTAGACTTTAATAATCTTTACTGCAACAGCACATATTCAGAAGCACCACAGAAAAGTTAAACATGCCCAGTCAGAGCAGATTTTAGAGGAGTCTTTCCAGTTTGCTTTTGCATATTATTTTATATTTAATTTAGAATATCCTAAGGAAGTTTCCATAGTGCTTGAAATGCTAGAACGATATTTTTAAAAATTCATCCAGATAACAGCAGCAGATCCAAAAAACAAAGTAATTCAAAAAAGAAAATTATTGCATTAATAAATAAATTAAATTTTTTAAATATTAGTTAGGCGCCAAACTAATATTTCACATATCTATTACCAGAAATAAATAATTTGTTAAACTTCATGAAATAATTTAATATATTTTAATTTTCAAATTGTTGGGTTTGTTTTACTGTTCGTAATAAAATTGTAATTATATTATGAGTTTGATTTATTTATACAATTGTGCCAAAGTTAGGGAACGATGAGTTATCTTTGAATTAAAATATGAAAGATAATTGGGCGAACCGGAACTTGCCCTAACCTTGTATATTGCATTCAAATAAAAACATTATGTAAAACGACTACTTCTGTATAGATTTTATCTGTATTTTTGCAACTAAAATTTAACTTAAATTTTGTTAACAATCTACTGGCCTCATATAAAGCCATGGGTGCAACATGAGTCTAAAAATACACTTTCTTGATTCCCACTTGGACTTTTTCCCAAAAACCTTGGAACAGTCAGTGACGAGCATGGTGAAAGATTTAACCGGGACATTCTGCTCATGGATATAGGTACCAAGGCAAATGAAGCCCTGCTATGATGGCAGACTATTGCTGAACGCTGAACACAGATGTTTCTGATGCAAAGTACAGCCGAAAGTCGTATATCAGCACATTTTCCAAGTAAATATATCTCTCTGTACGTCATTTTTCATTATTTATACACATATTATAATATATACTTTTACAAAATTTCATTGCTTTGTCACTCTGAAAGCCTGCCTGATGGAAAAATTCCGAAAACAGATATGAAAGAAGTATAAAAAGTACTACCACTCTACCTGGTGGGACAAAATAAATCTAAAATTCTGTTGACCAGTGTTATTTTAATATAACCAGAATCTTACATTATGTTTTATTGCTTGCGTAAATTTTTTATTCCAAAGATGTATTGGTTTATGTTTATTCTAAAAGAGTAATAATTTTTCTGGTATTTTTTTTAATAATTACTTCTCTAACCTAGTCAAAAGCTTTTATTCCTCAAGATATAATCTGCGTCCCGTGTATTTATTTCAAACTTTACTTTGTACAAATAGATTATTTTACACAATAACTGCCTAATACATCGAATAACTAATCAAAGGATAAAATAACAAACTTATCGTATAACTCAACTGCCGTAGATTGGTATTTTATGAAATAACTAGTTATATCATTAAATACCGGAATTATACCATTTTACAGTAACCTGTATTTCGGTCACAACTGGTGTAAAAAAATTACTGTTACGATTACTATTACTTATTGACTTATCAAGCTAAGGAAGCTGTCTATGAATTGAGGTGAGTTGGACGAGGAAAAATCTTGTGTACACTATTTCTGAATATAAATTAAAATTTCAATTTGATTTTTCATTACATTTATACCCAGTAAACAAACGGACGAATTAATGCACATGGACGTTATAATTACCACAAAGCTAATTAGAATAAACCGCCATACTTGACAAAAACATAACATATTGAACCCATTAACCCACTGCTTTGAACACCCCAATCAATATGTGTATGTAAATTAAATTAACCATTAATCATTCGGCAAATTAGGATATAGCGCCCAAAAGTCCAAAAATGGCCCTACTCTGAATTAACACTTTTGAATTACAACGTTGCAACAATTTACTAATTAATTTGCTATTCGTTCTAATGCAGACAACGTACACCAGATCATTACCAAAACTGGACTTTAGTTTATTAAATTATGCAGAGCAGCACAAATAAATGGAATTCTAAATAGTAGTTGTATTCAAATTTTTGTTTAATGTATTTCAGTAGTTGTAAATAGTACATATATGTATTAATATGAGGGTTGGTCCCTGAAAATAGAAATGTCAAAAATTAAAGTTAAACGCATCATAAAAATTGCAAATATTTAGCGATTATAGACGCGTATTATTAAATTTGTAAAACACACTCTTCGAATTACTCCTCCCGCACAAAGTATTAATTAATTCGGGACGACACGTGTTTCGGGAATACGTGG
>JARFOC010000376.1:398153-420720 GCA_031763485.1 Osmoderma eremita | reverse complement strand
CGTACGAAACGATATATATTAAAAAAGGATCGAACTTACTAAATCGCGAAAAAGGAATTTTAGAACATTCTAGTTTAGTAAATATATTTACCGAGAAAGAAAAGGGACATCCTGTATATATTTCTTAAATGCCCACAAAACGGATGTACCCCTACGGTCGTAAATACTACCTGCTATTCGGATCAGACAGATTTTTTCGGGCGTATTACGCCAAGTGCGCTTATAAGTATAGAGAGAGACGTGTCCTTTCTTAAACGTGCATGTGAGATATGACTTTCGCCTATTTTGGGAATTGGTTGATAATCGGAGCCGACGTGCTCTTGAAACATATGTCCCGAATTTTATTAAATTAATTTGTGCGGTATGGATTTCGCGCTACTGCGTATTAGTGAAACGGTATTACGTAAAAATTTTGGTGTATGCTGCTGCCTAATGGAAGCGGTCCGAATGACGGCATAGAACGCTTGCATTACGAATAAAGAGTTACTTGAAGAACTAGATCTTCAAAGCCAATTTAATTATAACAGACTTTAAACAGAAATCTCGTAAGAGTGTTTCGTATGCAGATGATAGTTGACATTTCAAATCTCACAAATCTAATTAACCGTTTTTGGACGAAATTCAATCAGTCCACCAAAGGATTAGGGCAATATTCTCTGCATTTATACCAAATCATGATATTATTGATAAAATACTATATGAAATATTATAAATACCGTTCTTATTCCAATAAGCGCCCCTGCGGTTAATCATTTAGGCCATCTATATTTGCGGCGTTTAAAAGAGGTGCGGCAATTATTATTATTATTATTATTATTATTTTATTTCGAATTAAACCAAATCCTCATTTCTATTATTTTGCTTCGTTTTAGTATCATATACGGAATTCAATCTGAATGTGGTTAGCGGGGATTCCCTTACCAACTTTTGACGTTGATTGTGTGCAGTTCCGATAAAGATGCGGCGGTTTTTGGAATTGCGTCCCCAATTAGAATAAATTCGGTATGTTCTGAATTGAATGCAGTTTCCATATTGCATTACGTATGGGATACCGTTAAGAAAATTATGTACATTTCGTTAAATCTAAACAACTGGCAAAAACAATTGTCGATCGGTTTATACAATTATATAAATAAAAGCTTTATTGCTATATAAGAATAGATGTGCACCTATAATATTTATACTTTGACTATACAAAACTAATGCAAAACTCACTATACTACTATACTTTAGTACCTTAGTGGAAGGTTTGCATCGACCATTTTTTTCTTATAAAAGGTAAAATAAAAACGTTATTATTAAAGACATATTGTAGATAACATAAAGCGTGGGATTTTCCAGGTAGTATTTGAAAATGAAAATATGGACTCTTTTATTCGGAAAAAAAAACAACATGTCTTTACCTAAATTGTACAACATTGGATCATACATGGAATGAAGAGAGCTATAATTGAATATTTCTTCGGTGAGACAGGTGTACATATTTAACCTTATTGCCGCTATATCTTTAGAATTTACTCCACTGAAATTCCATTCATTCCCCAAAAATGTAATTGTGTTGACAGGCGGCATCGAAACTGGGTCACCCCATGTCGGAAAGGATTCCCCTAGCTTCCACTTGAAAGCATTTAGCATCCATATGGACAGGAGCACTACAATCAGTAATAGTTAATAAATTTAAAACATTCATTATACCGATGTACGTAGCGCAGGGAGAGCGTATAGTTTCTGCAGGTAAACACAAACATGGAGCTTCGTTTACACGGCGTTGCTTAACCGGTATTACACAAATTTGTGTTTACGCTACATACCGCACCCTAATTCACATACGTCTATGAATATTGTGTCTCTGTGTAACGCGCAACAAAGACGTTAATAATCTCGCAACCCTTCTACGCCTAAATTTTGGTTTCAGATGTTAGGTGAATGTGCGTGCTAAAGGAGATCAAAGCTCCTGCGACTGTCGCATGTGCGTACTACAAACTTAAAGCACCTTTAACAGGTATTTGGACTTTATAGCTTTTGCAGCATTCTGTAGTAATTCTATTCAATAAAACACAAAGAGTATTTCGAGTCTGCCAAGGGTGCGACACAAATCGACTAAATTTAACCTATCGCAATTTTTATAACTAACACGCTATAGAATTCCCGTCGATTGCCATATGCCACTAAAAACAAACAGATAAATTGTTTAAGCGGCATGACCTGAAATTAACAAATATAAACTTTGGTGTGATCGCAAATTAGCGCGATAGTTGAATCACTAAGGTTTATGTGATCTCACAATGTGTTTCCAAATGAAGACTAATGTTTCCTGAAGCTACGTATAATCTACATATATATGTGATGGCTTCGACAATGGTCGTAGTATGTGTTAGCGGCATAAGTTACCATAATTATGAGTTTACATATCTCTTTATAAACTCAGCCGCCTGCAAAATACCTCAATTCTAATCTTGAAAATATCTGAACCGATCAATTAAATAAAATATGGTCTGAATTTATCTGCATCAACTATAGTGATAGAATGTATTGCCGTGGAACTATATTTTATAATTGAAACCAGAAATCAGTGAATACGTGATTTTGTTTAGCATTGTTTAACTTTGTTAAAACTTTTTTCAAATCTAGGACTCCCGAATTGAGCTTATATGCTAATGTATCCTCTGGTCTCTGTACATCTATAAACCTATAGCTGATAAGGTAAAAGTCATGTTATCTTCAAAGTTACCACCACAAGAATTACTAAAAATAGTGCTCAATTTTAATGCCGTAAAATGTGTGTTAATCAGTGCTGTCATTTTGTTTAGCTATATTAAATCAGAAAATGTCTAGACGTTAGTTGGTTTCACAATCTATGTAAGCTAGCACAGCTTTACCATTATCAAAAGCTATCGCTTTATGTCGCTAACTGTGTACTGCTTTGCTATCCACTCTCCAACTATTACTACAAAGGTCTAAAATTAAATAAACGATATCGGTTTATATACGATGTAAAATTCAGGATGTATGTACTATTACATCATTTTGAAATGCACCACCTAGCGGGCGCTTTCTATGTCGCACAGAACATCGCCGTGCCTCTGACAGAGTGAAAGCGACTGTTAGGCGGAGTATTTTAAGGTTTCGCCATAACACATACGTGTAAAAACCATCACTTTTTTACTTTCATTATTGTACGAATCGTATGCATGAATGCCCTAACCTAAGTCAAATATTACCGTTTAATTTCCCAAACGTCTGATGACAGTGACCAACAAGGTTTGCACCTATAAGCAGTGATTGATAAAATGAAATAGCACATATTATTAAAAATTATTTGAAAAGCAACAGCATCCTATAGCTCGAATAACGGAGAAACCAATACCCTTCCGTTCCAATAGGTTACGCTCTTTCCATGAAGGAAACATATGGTATTTGGAAATTTTAATAAGTTTAGATAAACTACCCAGAACTATTCTTGAAAGTATTTTTATCAGATCTCAGATAGCAGCGTTTGTCAATGACCAAACATTTAAGGCCTTATTAACAGAACGGAAAAAAGACAAGCAGGGTTTCCTATCAAACAAATTTTTATCAATCTATTTGAAAATAAGAAAAAGGATAATTACAAATCTATTGCAACCAATAATATTCAGGCGCTTCACGAAGCTAATTATGATATATGTACTATTGGAATAGTAATCGCTTCTTCTTCGAAGCTCTTCGGATAAATTCTACGCAGTGAATCATTCCGCATTTCCTCTTGAGATGTTTTCCAAGCTATAGGCTATTATGTTCTGTTATCGGCTGGCTACCTTGCTTCATTCCTCTCTGGTTTGTATAATATGTACTCGGAAAAATCCTAATACTGTCTTCCAATGTATTTCAGTGCCTGGTCCTCCCATCTAGTTTTGGGTTTCCGCTTGGCCTATTTTGGATGGATTTTAACTATGATACCTATGTTACTGACTATTTTGGTTTTCTTCTCAGAATACATATGTACAAATCATCCCAGCCAGCTGGGCTTACGTAGAGATACAATATATCCTCCCACAATATCTTTGATTTTGTGGCTCATTAACTTTCTGTATTCTCATTCTTCTGTGACTTAAAATACACATTATCAGGTCTCTTTTTTTGTTGTATATGCGTGGGGTTACCGACGAGCAGAAAGAGTGCTGTCATCAAGAAATTCCTGAAATGGAACAAACCTGGCGGGCTAAATGGATTCCGGTGGTGTTAGGGGGATTACTGTTGGACATTAAGGAGAGTGGCTGTAAATGTTATTTATAGGAAACAGTGCAGTAGGTCTTTTTATTTTTAAACAGCAAGATGGTAACAAATATGAAATAATGGGGTGCATTATGAGCATCAAAGTCTTTTGGATGAAATCCAGAAAAAAAAAACTGCTGCGACTTCTACTAAATTAAATGTTTGCAGGTACTCTATCAATATTTGTATTCGTCATTTTATGGCAATTTCAACAGTTGAAATTTGTTGTTCACTGTTATTGGACTGATGAGGAGCCATACACATTAACTTCAAATATGTTCACATTTTGCTTTGCTACTTACTATTATTTTCATTATTATAACGATATAAATTAAAGTAAATGTATAGCATTATAGACATAGTACTAGTAGATATCAAATAATTTCTTAAATAAATTCTTTGACTGTTGCTTTTTTTAAATTTATTTGGGACTAATTTGCTAGACTTAAGAATACTGTAATGTATCTCTATTCTACATCTGGCATCATTTTACGCATATTTACTTGTAGAAGTAGATCTTCAAGCACCTGTTTCAACACTCGAGCAAAGTAACCCTGATTAAAGATGTTTTGATCTGAAAAAAAGAAATTGTTATTTGATACCTATTCTAGAAAATTATAAGTACCACCTACCACGGCTCCTTGTATACTTTCCGCGTTGTTTTTTTAATCACTCTTGGCTAAAATAATTCAATACATAAGATATTCCCTAATATTTATTCCTTGAGTCGTATCGATTTCCTTTGCCTTTCTTTTACTTGTTTCAGAATTAGCCCTCCCTTAAAAGCTTTGTCAGTCAAGACAAAGTGCTTTTTATGTCCTACTAGAAGGGCTATAAATGTACGGACCTAACTGCCTTGCGTTCGTAGTACCATATAAGGAACGGAATGTAGATATACATATAATTCTATTATTCAGAATATATATCTAGGACTTCCTAATCAAATTAAACAGCACGACCGCCGCGCAAGAACAAATGGCTTACTTAGATGTAACCCAATTTCTTTGGTTATACTTTAATACTGTGTAAGCTCCATTCTTGTAGCACACATACGCGCGTGTCGTGCGGCAACGTAAAATGCTAATATATTCAGCAGCTAGGTAGAATCCCTCAACCGCTGTTCCTGTTATTATTAATGGACATCCCCTTCCACGGGGTCCAAAACTGGTTATATTTATTTAGTGTAGAATTTCTTGTTGAATGATAGCACTATACAAACACTGGACTGGGTCAACCGCACTTGTTCCGGTTACTTCATTTGCATATTTCGTGTATCCTAATACTAGGTCCTCTGCAAGGATTATTCTTTTATATATACATTCACCTACATACATTATATCTCTTACTCTAGAGTCGTATGTATTTAGTTATTCCTTCAGAAATGGAACATAACGTTGTAGTTACTTACACAGACGTGTGAAGGGAAGAAACATAGAAGCAGTAGCTTTAATTATTCCTATCTGCTTGTTTGTAATGTGTTATGCCAATAATAGGTTTTTATTGTGGACCTTGCCTATGTTGGTGTATGTATTCTTATAATAAATGGTGAGGTTTATTTTTATGTCATCACTTCAATATCATGCTGCACTGGCAAATAAAACAATAACAATTGTATTATTGTGTTAATTTATGGACAATTTAAAAATTAAATCAAAGAATTTGAGAAATGCTGTTAACAGTGTAACGGTGTTCCGGTGGAGCGACAATTCACCTATTGATGTTCGGTGGGAAACCGGTACCGGGTATTTTGAATCGAAAATGAAAATTTTGTTAAATAAAATTTATCCTATGTGGGTGTAGTTTCGTTTAGATTAAAGTCGCTATACTCGCGGTCGTGACGCTTACGACGGATAGATGGCGGTTAAATAGGTAATTTGAACTGTAGATCAGCGGTTGACATTCCTTATAGGTTAAGTACCGGCAAAATAAATGAAACGAAGAGTGGTACCATGCATCGAAAGTGTTCCTTTGAACATCTGTTGTAGCTGTTTTCATTGTTAAACTTTTTATTATTATTTTTTTCTCAATAGAAACCTTATACTGCCAACATAAAATTAAAGAAGAAAATATCACGATATTTTATAGAGTATAAAAGGTTTTCATCAGCTGGTATTAATATAATGAAGAAAGATGCTTCAAAATACTTTTGTTACACAAGGTAAAGACCCGGAGACCTGAACTTCCTCAATAATTTTGTTTTCCATTAAATTATTTAAAAACATTTTTTTAAACGTCGATATCAAATGTAAAAAAGAATTTAGGCAAGGCTTTTAAATACCGATCTATGAAAAAAACATCTCAAAAGTTCAATTGTTAAAGTTGGTGAGATTAGGAAGAAATGGTACAGTACAGTCAATCACAAAACAGTTTCATTAAAATTTTTACAGGCAACGGTAAAAAATAACTTCTGGATGAAACGTGCGTTATATTTTATCACTTATTGTTATGACCATATTTAAATCATTTGAGTCAACATGATATATAAGGGTGTTTACGGTCTTGTGATTTTGTTTTCAAGGGGTGGTTAAACATCCTAAAATAAGGTCATTAACGTAAAAATATCTTAACAAAAATAAGTGAGTGGTGATTAACCACCATAAAAAAAGGTTTTAACGCTAAAACGATTAATCAACAACTTGTGCAAACTAAGTAGGCTTATCTCTGTAACTTTTCCCGTCTGTCAACCTGTTTTATTAGTTGTCACTGCATTGCTGGCTTGACGTATATTTTTCCGAATAAATCCTAATAAGGAATGTAAAAAATGGTCCATTGCACCAACAGTGAATACGTTTTTACTTTCCTTATTAGGATTTATTCGGAAAAATTTTCGTCAACCCAGCAATGCAGTGACAACTAATGAAACAGGTTGACACATGGGAGAAGTTACAGACATAAGCCTACTTAGTTTGCACAAGACATGTTAATTTATGGTGAAGTTGATTGTACCCTGAGCGGTTTCCTAACAGGCCAACACCTATTCCACAAAAATTCACCGCTCGAGTAACCCGTGCACGAGAAACTGGTGTACTGCGAACACGTCAAGATCTAGATGGTGGTCCTGGCCGACAGCAATGAATTTTGGATGCCGTGGAAGAAGTCTTAAATCTCGTCGAAGAAGGTTCTTCTAGTAGTACTCGAAAAATATCTCGCGAGGTAAATGTATCAAATCGAATTGTCTGGCGAACACTGCGCGAGAATCAATTGTATCCAAATCAATTGTGTACAAAAAGTACAGGCTTTACGACTTAAAGATCATCCTTTACGTTTAGAGTTTTGCCGATGGCTTCTGCAAAAACATGTAGAAGTTTCAGACTTTTCTTCCATTGTATTGGCGACTGATGTAGCAACGTTTACACGTAACGGCATAAATAGTCATAATACTCATATTTGGGTTGTGCAAAATCAATCGTCGTAATCATTTCTACCATATATTTTCGATATACGTTTGGGCCGGACTGGTCAACGGACAACTTATTGGCCCATTTGTGTTGCCAAATCGAATGAATAGATATGATTATCTCTTGTTTTTGCACAATCATTTGATGGAACCATTGGTAGAAGTTCCTTTGGATGTACGTCGACAAATGTGGTTTCTTCACAATGGGGCACCACCGCATTTTAATCGTTTAGTTCGCCAACATTTAGATAATGGTCGAAAATAAGTGGATTGGTCGAGGTGGTTCTATGCCTGCTCGGTCATCCGACTTCTACCGATTTCTTCTTATGGGGGGTTATGAAGACCATGGTATACATCAACGACATAATTGATTTAGATGATCTTCGTAACCGCGTTGAGGCAGCTGTGGCGGCAATTCGACGGTAAGACCCAGGCCCAGTGAATTACGCCAATTCATGGATACGTCGAGCCAGACTTTGCGTTCGACAACACGGCGATAACTTTGAACAACTAGTGTGAAGTTGATTCCATGAGAAACATTAAAAAAATGTTTAAATTAATATGCTTAATCACATATAAAACAATAGGGCATGGTGGCTTAAAATAAATTTAAAAATAAGAGTTTTTTACTTAACAAGGTGGTAAGGGTATTTTTTATTTTCAAGTGCTTAATCGCCACTTGAAAATAATAAAAAATAAAAACTACAATTTTTTTTTTCAAATTAATATCTTTCTTAGTATACAACTTTGTTAAAATATTTTTACATTAATGACCTTTTTTTAAGATGTTTAACCACCCCTTCAAAATAAAATCACAAGACCTTAAACACCCTGTTACATATTTGTAGTCACAAACAATCTGCAATTGGTATTAAAGATAACGGCTGGCGTCTTACAAATTTAATACCTTTTACATTGGACAAACAAGTCGTTAGTATTCATCAATAAGACTAGGTTCTGGGGTCAAACCTACTTTCTTGAATTCTCTTTCTCGTACAGATCACAAATGCTGTAGCATTTTGTTGTCGGTTTTCTCTATCCACTACGTGCGCAAAATGTAATGTAGCAACATATCATAGTGCTGATACTTTTCTAAAAAAGTTTGAAATAGAAGTTTTAAGTAATGACCTAAACCAAGAGTACTTTAAATATACACAGCGATTGATTTTTAAACTAAAGTAACTTTTCTTTAGATACATGGAATACTCAGTCTATTTTTTGTTTGTTTTAGGTTCCCCACTATGTTAAATTGAGCCATAAAAGCTGCATATTGAATTTATGTATTTTGAAGTGAAAGTTACAGAGCCATATCAAACATTTGGCTTATAAATTACTTTTCCCGTAAACTTTGGTTCTTTCATGTATAGCGTATAGGTAGAGAAAACCAATAATTAAATGTCACGGAGAAAATTCAACAGTAGATTTGTAATCCTCATGGAAAGGATCTTTAGAAAAAGTCCGAAGTTTATTTTTATTGTTTTATTTTCTTATCGTGTACCTTTCAAACAACAGAATAGTATCACGTGTAGTTCTCACAGATAAACTTTTAATGAATTATCCATAAATGCAACAGTATTGAGTCATTATCACCGGCCTGCAAAATTACAGTTTTTGTCTAGGTTTGTGTAGATATGTTCAAAACCTTTCTATCAGGTAAGGATTTCAAACAACAGGGCAAAATTAAGAAAATAAAATATTCTAATGCGTATTCTAATGATTTTAATAGTAGTCAACCAGTCCAAATATCTTAATTATTTTGTATAAAGGTGCGAATCCACACATGAAACTTTTTGAGCTATTTTGTGTCACGATACCAAAAACTCAACAATCGCTGTGGAAACAGTCGTTTACCTGGTGACTTATTTTAAAACTATTTTTTAACTCATGTGAGATTTTTAACTCACATACAGCAAGTGAGTTATTTAGTATTCCATGAAAAAATTTTTGGCGTTTAAACTAGAATAGTGGATACTAATCTAGTGCATACGTATTTGCATATAATGTATTCATTCCAGAAAAATAATACTAATTTCTTCATTATTCGAAATTATTATCATCATTATTTTGAAAATATAACAATGTAGGTATATGTTATTGGAAGAAAATATATATACATACATAATTAACTATTTTATTCTATCTATCTATTTGTTCTGTCAAGCTATCTAGAAAGATTTTCAAAAAATACGGATTTTCATCATTTTACGCATATATATACGTGAATTTAGCGATATCTCTGACACTACAAAAATTACCAGAGAAGCTATCACATATCAATCAACTGCAATATTGGCAATATTTGTAAAGGGAAAATTTCTAGCAATTCATGGTGCAAAATGGGTACAAAGTGTTCTATGGCAAATCTATTTTTTTAAGTAAATAATCTTCATCTTCCCGCATCAAATCTCTTAGTAAATTACTCATAATATTATTAGTCTCTTTCGTTGTCTTGAAATAATGAACAAGCCGGAATTTTTCTAATTTGCATTTTTGATACCATTTCTAGCATGAACTTAATATGCCCAACACTACAGAAGCGGTGACATTTATACCTTGTAAATAACTCATGAAATAAATATTCCGATCGATGTGGAAACACCAAAATACGGTCGCAGAGTTTTACGACTTAAAAGATTCATGTGACATGAAATTTCTTCAATCATGACACATATGTTGCTCTAAAGTGGAAACGCAGCTGACTTAAATAAATCATGAGTTAAAAAAATCATGACTTTCTTGTGCCATCGTGGATTCCCACCTTTAGAACTAGTTTTCGACATGTGTTTCCTTTTTTTGGCAAATGACCGTTTTTCATAATGTTCTCTATGGTCAGGATCCATATCCAGCAATAATCTGCCATCGTATTTACATTCCCATGAACTTGATAGCGGTTTTCCATCATCTTTATGTTTTGATTAAATCTTTTTCCTTGCTCTTCGCTTACCATACCAAACTTTTCTGGGAAATGATCCAAATGTTGACAATAAAAAAAACCCTTGTTAAAAATTCCACCATGCCTCCTATAGGGATCCCGTAATCGGGTCTTTTAATGTTACCTAAAAGACCTTTAGTAACAGGTTCAAACGCTAACCACCCCTCTACGATACGTGGTTTCCAAATTTCTTTTCTTTTGCTGGACTCATTAGAGAGACGCCAATCGTTGGAACACATACGCACAATAAATCGGCGATCCATGTAATAGGAAAAAGAATACGTACGGGTCCCTAAATTATGATTCTCTTTATAAAACTGTCGTATATTTCAATCCCAAGATTTATGCCGGCGTATATCACTAAAAATGAATCATCCAATATATTCAAAAGAGCTTTTAGATAAGGCAAGTTGAGACGTCAACCCTTTAGCTGATCTTACATGTACAGTCCAAGATCGCTAGGGCGAAGGTCCAGCTATACGGAGAATGATCTAGCGATATTGGACCGATGCCTCAAGAAATTCTTGAGGCTATCGTTCATGTAAGCTGTATGTGCAGGAGCATTGCCTTGATGGAGCAACCAGTTACCCATTTTTGGGCGACGACGCAATTCTCTTAGAGATCTAAAAACCTATAATGGAATTTTTTTCCGTCACCGTGTACAACATTGTTATAACTTACTTTTAAGTACTTGCGCAAATGATAGAACCTTCGTACCGTCCTACGTGTTATTAGAGCTACTCTTTATTTTTTTTTAAGTTAGGACTTTTTTCTTATTAGTTCGTGCACGTATTTTTGCGCTAAAGTTTCCCGAAATTTTTCGAAGATATTATAACTCTGTTCGCACACAAAGAAAATATAAATCTCGCAACTCAGTTTTGGTAAGGGGTGGGTTTTGCATAAGATAAACTGCTGTGCTATGCACAGGTGTTATGAGATAAATTCATATCACGGGATAAACAGCTGTGATTAGTGCGGATTAAGCAACGCCCGTGGCGCATCTGCTACACAAGTTACCCACTGCAGGAACGGCTCGCCACTTTACCCCACGTAATCGTTAAAGAATAATCGTCGATGCAGAATAAGTTCAATAACCGGGCATCAATCACTAGCTTTCACATAAAATTACGTGCATATAATATATTATGGTCTTAATCTTGAATTTTGGTAATCTGCGTGCCAAGTGGTGCAATCTATTTTCATGATAATAAATACAGCCGTCCCGGACGTGGAACGGATTTATGAGCAATATGTCATAAACCACCAATACTTTCCCCCGTTATCTGTTAGACCAAATCACTTTCCTTTCCGATTTACGTGACTAGAACAATGTTTATTTGAAAAATGCAACGACATTAAACTGTTCCACTTGCCTATCTAGATCGTCCCGTATAAATCACTGCGACAATTGGCTGATATTTTCTGCCGAAGCTAAAATAAATTTGATATACTCGATATACGGTTCAGCTTTGTTTTAAATCAATGCGCTATATTTTCAGTGCGTAAATAACATTGATTTTGCTGTGTGTGGGTTTCCATTGTTTGGTGATGTGCATCTGGTTACATTTAACACAAGAAATGTTATACGGAATGAAATATAAAAGCTTTTAGTTTATTACAATGCATTGTACATGATCAATTTAACTTGGTAAATAGCAACCACAAATTGAAAGTGACATTATGTATTCTCAGATGTTATACATACTTATATGCAGCTGATTGAATATACCCAATTGACCAAGCTTGGAATTTTTTGAAGCTATTCAAATTAATCCTATCTTCAATCAGAATGATTGTTACTGAATTTTTTTTGTCCTAATAACACTACTGTTTCATATTTGTTGTTTTCCCCATGTTCATGAAAATAGGCATCACCCGGATCTGGTGTTTGATCTACAGCCTTGAAACCCCTTTGAATCTAATAATTTGCAGTTATTTAATTTTAAAGTGATTTATGCTTGCTCTCAATATACAGTTCCACTAGAAATTGTAATACAAGTTACTACAAAGATAAATTCGGTGGATATTGAAATTTACAACTGGATTACCAATCAGATGCGAGTTCTTGAAACGACAATTAAACAGGATCCTCAAAGTTATGGTGCTATATTAATGAGAAGAAGAAACAGGTATATCTGGTTCCATGTCAAAGGATAACGTATGTAATGAACCTTCGATTGGCATTGCTTCTCACTTTGGGTTAGCTTCTTTTTCTCAAACTCCTATCGTCTTTCCTCCTGAAAATTTTATATCTTGCTGTTCTGACGTTTATATCGCAGGGTTTAATCAGTGTGAGATTCTAGAGCCTATTAGTTGCTTCGGTACTGGCATCACTATGAGCACTGATTCGGTTCCATCATTCTTAATTAAAGATTGTTAAGTATGTGTTACAGCATCCACTTTTACACATATTCAACCTTATTCTGGAGCATCTCGTATTGCACCTGTTTTTTAAATCTGGCGAACTGAAAGGAAAAAACTAACTGTAGGCGACATCTATCATTTCTAACATTAAGATATAAGAGATTCGAAGTGCAAAAATTATAACCAAAAGTAAAAATAGTAAATAAAATAGATAAAAATAGTTTCAAGTTGCTTCTAAATGTTCTATGGCTAAGTGTGTCACCCTCAGAGTACATATATAAAGAAGCTTATATAATTTCTGGTGTTGTTATGCATGAGTGTCAGGTTTAGTATGGATTTCTTCAATAATGTAGGAACACGCTTCTAAAATACATCTGCATAAGTTACGCTTTTTAAATATGTCGTTTTAAATCTATTTTCTATTGACTTTAATGTAGATAAAACTATATCGAGAAATCTTTTTTGATTAGACTCAAGTTTCTAGTTGTAAATTGGGTTCACAAGAGCTATAAGTACAAATATTCCATTAACTACAGTTCCTTCGATTTAGGGTGCTTCAGAATCTGCGACTAAAAATAAGTGATACTTTTTGCATTATTTTAACACAATGCATTCAAATTTCAAATCATTTAGGTAAATCTATTCTTGTTTATACGAAAAACAAAAACTTATAACAATCATCATGTTCATTGTGTTATTTAAAGCCGGATACAAATATAATTGATCATCTAGTAATATTCCCGCTCAACTGTAACATCACAAGAAGCACTACCCAATTTTTCCTTCCTCTCATGCTTTTATTTGTCAATCAAACCTATCTGGAACAGTTGTGATACACCATGTGGAGCAATTTACTGGTCAAAATAATAAAGGAAAAAAAGTCGTTTTATTAAAGTCAATGAGCTATCACCCTGTCTAGCGATTACCAAACTGGGATATGATGTGATCCAGGATGCAAAATTACTTACATTTCTGAGGGCTAAATATAACATACACGTATGCTCAGCTCTCACCGGGTGCGAGATATATTGTAAGTAGCGCGATCCAGCATACTGGCATTTATCCTCGCCAGCCAGCTTCGTCCCGCGCAAAGCTGTAGCACACAGCACGTCTAGCTGAATCACTTTTTATCTGCCTATGGCCATGCAAGAAGTGATCTAAGAAGTGATCGTCGATTTCGGATACACTATCTTAGTTTACACAACCGCAGAGAAAGTACAAAATCATAACATGGTATTTTGCTGGAAATTCCTACCAAAGCACGGTGGATCTATTTGCCGTGGATCGTCCTATTCCTTGGCATTCGACGATTGAAAGAATCGTCAAAGCGTTTAGGAAATTTGGCTGTGTAGTCGCGAATTGCCGTAAATGTCAACAAATAGACGAACAGCCTCAATCCGAACGGGGGGAGAGGGGGGGGGGGGTATTCGGTGGTTGAAATGGGCGAACTTGCTCTAGGCGGCAGATTGCAGACAAATCGGTGTCAGTAGAAATACAGTGGAACGTATTCTGAAACGCAACAAATACAAAAGTTATACCGTTCAAAAGTGCCAGAGGACTTTTCCTGAAGACAATTTGGCAAGAATGGAGTTTTGTGAGTCGGTGGTGGAAAGTGCTAACGAAAACGGATATTTTATAAAAAATATATTCTGTTTTTCGACGAGTAGTCCTTTCTACGTCATGGCAGGCATAATCCCTCAGTCGTGCGATATTGGTCTCGAGAAAGTCAACGTCTGGTCCGTAATGTAAAAACTCTGTTGTACGGCTTAGAGTACGGTGAATAAAAAACAATACGAGTGCGTCTTGTAATGGTTTTAATGCGACTAATTTCAAATAGAATAAAAGAACAATAAGAAAATGGCGGGGGTGGTATTGTTGCCTATCGGCAGGCACAAATACCAAAAATAAATGTATAACGTCTGAACAAACTCAGTACCCCTAAAAACGTTTGGGCGGGTATCTTGGGTGATAACATTATAGGACCTTTTGTTATCGACGGCAATTTGAATGGGATGAAATATTTGGATTTTCTATTAATAAATTATTTCCGCTGTGCGTCAATTAATCCCGATTTTGATGCAATTTGGTTTACGCAAGACTGTTGTCACGCACGTAACACCTGATTAATAGTAGAATTTTTAGAAAATACTTTTCCCAATGGTGCTATTGCTGGGAAGGGCACGATTATATGGCCACCTCGATCACCCGACCTCAACCACCGTGATTTTTTCTGTGGGGTTACCTCAAACAAAATCTTTACAGTCTTGCAACAATAGCGACTTTGCAACAGTTGCAAGTAGAACTATTAAGAATGTTTGCCACAATAGCCCCTTGAAATCTCGAGGCAGTGAGGCAGCGGTTTCACGATAGACTCAGCTATTGTTTGGGGGCAGATAGGGGTATTTTCGGACCCTCCATAAAGTAACATTGTTAGAATTTCAATTTATTTTGTATAATTGTGGAGTTTATTTTTTCTGTGTTTAATTTAATAAGAATCGTTGTTTATTTTCCTACTTAGAATTACTTTTTCATTCTCCTGCATCACATAGCAGCTACAAAATGAATATAAGAAACTGTACTTCTTACCGTAATCGGAGAGTACAGAAAAATTACGCAGTATTACGTGGTTGAGCGGACATGCGTGCATACCCTTGCTCTTTTTATGATTCACTGCGATTGCATCTCCCGTTGTAAGTGAGACTCGAATGCGCGGTTGCCATTCACAAAGCAATCCCCCGTTCCTATGTGGGCATACGTGCACTGAGAAAACAAGTTTACAATAATTTTTATTAGGAATGTTATATTAAAATCAAATATGATTTGATATATAACCCTAATATACCATTTTTCTAAGGTAAATATAATTTTGTATTAAACTTTTGTGTCATAAATTGTATGTTATATATGATATTTGAATATGGGAAGACACTGGATTAACAATTTTTTTTATTTTTATTTTTGTTATCGTAAGTATATAGGCTTAATATATTTTTTTATTTATGTTTAATATATTATAGTCCTGTCCTCTATTTTAATAAAAAATATGTTATACTACAATATATTTATATTTGATTTTACAATACATTTCTCTCAGTGTGTATGCGTTCTAAATCGTTCACTGAAAAGTGGTCACTTACACTAATTATTAGCATGGACTATTTCTTAGGAAAATCCAGCTAGCAGGCTTCTTTTTCGTATACATGTATGCCAAACAAAATCAATATCAAAGAGTATTTATCCAAGTTGTGAAGGATATTTTTTTATTATATCTGCAATATCCTAACCCAAACATATTCCAAACATATTTATTTTAGCGTCTAGATAACTACCGAACAAAAAAAGTAATTGCGTTCAGTTTATTCCCCATTTTTTTTTGTTTCGGCTTATATTTCTAGTCGTAAAACTTTTAATACACTCCATATCGTCCTCGTATTGTAAAATGTAGATGCCTGAAAATGGATTCGTCACACGCATTTATCGATTTCGTATAAAACTTTCCTATATACCATTTTATTTACTAACAATTTTCCAGCAACTTTAAAATGTATATTTGTACATCTCTAGAGGAAAATGTTAGAGAATATAAAACTCGGCGATCTGGGCTGAGTTACCGGCTATGTGCGAATATTATCCCATCTATCTTAAAACTTTTTATATACTTTTTGTAGTGGTAATCTCGCAGGAATTGAACTGTGATATATTAACTAAAGGAAAAATAAATGTTTAAAAGCGAAACCTTATTATGTGCATTCACGATGAGGGATGTAAATTTTTCGATATTGGTTTTGATCTTTCTTTTTAAGTATGGGGTTGAGGTATCGCGAAACTATTCGCTAGACATTAAAGCGAAATTTCCCGCAAATAATATAGGCATAAGACAAACTGCGGTATAACAATTTTTAAACTACTTTTAAACTACAGTTTCCAATTACATTAAATACCCTATATAGAGGAAGGACTTACTTAAGATTTGGGGAAGGAACGCAATTGACAACTATTGTAGCCACTGTAACCTACATTGTAGACGAAAATGGAATGCACTCCCAATGGACTGGTCTTATTGTTAGCCGAATATCCGCTGCAGTTGCTATTTCCAATTCAATTCAACATCGTTGCAATCTCTATTATTCTTCAATGTTTGCACTTACGTTATACCTAAGCAATATCCCTTTTTATTCCACGAAATCCTCATTTCAAACAAGTTTACCAGTCTTTGATCTCGCTGTTAGATTTTGGGTTTTTTGGGTGTATAATTTTAACCATCAGAGAGCTTATTTAGGGCACATTTTGTATAGTCGCAATTGTATTATAACTCGTAATAGTATTTAGCCCATGTACTGTACTTACAATTAGAAAAGCATGTAGTTATTCTCTCACTTTGTAGATTGAATAATCACCTGTCAAAGAAATATTATATGACTTAAATGTTAAAAGAAATTATTGGCAACTTATACCTACAAAATATAATTAAATGATTGCTTGCAAAGGTTTTGGGTAATACAAAATAGCCTTGATCATGCTAGAGTGCTAGAAAATCAGAGATATATAAAAATTGAGCTGAATTATGTAAGTCCACCTCTAAATAATGGGCCATTTTGCTTTCACGGAATTTTCCATTTATTTTCCATTTTCATAATAATGTCAACTCTTATAAACGGACCATCTAGAAAACGGAGGCGGTCACTCCGTTCTTCACCAGGACTCGAAAATATACAGGGTGACGCATTAGTGTGGCAAAACGCGATATATCCGTTATCATTTAAGATATCAAAAAAAGTTATTTACGAAAATTGTAGACAGCCTGAAGCTTAACATTTTAAAATTATTTTTTTATATACAAAGTGTTCCATATCACCAGGATGAACTAGACATAAGTTTTCTTAAATTAAACAGCCTGTAGTTTATTTCATATTTAGATTAAGCACATGCATAGCACCCCTAATATACAATTTCATTGAATTATACAGCGTGTTTCAGAAGTTATGGTCAATTTTATATGGAAATCACTGTAAGTTCAAGGTCTTGTTTACTGCAAACAACACAGTCTGAAATTTTTCTGTTATAAGCATAGATTTTTGATATTGGCCCACAGTGACATTTTTTAAAAATTGCCAAAACTGAGTACATGGCGAGTCAAAACTCAGATACATTAATTTCTCAATTATTTTAAATGGATGCCCTGTATTTTATATCATAAAGAGAAAGAATAGTTTAGTTTCTTTCATTTTTATTGAGCACTCTCTATACCTAAAAGTGAGACTTTTTAAAATTATTTTAATAATTATATTATATTTATAATTTTTATGTTTAGGAAAACATTTTCCAATAACAACGGTAAATGATTTTCTAAAAAGTCTAAATAAACTTGACCATTCACTCGTCCTTCCAAAAAATGTGGTTCAATTACATAACCTCCTAGCTAGTAAGAAGACTAAGACTGTCTTACTGTCATTTTTCCACGATTATCTCGTTATATTAAAATAATTTCTAGAAGTCTCACTTTTATAATGTTTCTAGAAACTAATCACTTTATAGAAAGTATTATATAAAATACAGGATGATCAATTTAAAATAATTGAGAAATTAATGTGTTTGGGTTTTGACTCGCCCTGTATTCAGTTTTGACAATTTTGGAAAAATGTCACTTTGTTATAAAAGTGGGCCAATATAAAAAAATCTATGCTTGTAATAGAAAAATTGCTAACAGTGTCGTTTGCAGTAAGACCTCGAACTCATAGTGATTTGCATATAAAATTGACCACAACTAATGAAACACGCGGTATAATGCATTGAAATTGTATACAGGGTTGTGAGGCATGAGCTTAATCTAAATCTGAAATAATATATAGGGTGTTTCATTTAAGCAAACGTATGTTTAGTGCGCCGTGGTGATATGGAACATACTGTATATATGAAAATAATTTTAAAATGTTAAGTTAAATAGTTTTTTTGATATATTATATGAAAACGGATATATCTAGCTTTGCCACACTAATGCGTCACCCTGTATGAAAAATTACCTGTTAATAGCGGACACGCGAGACGAGACTGGGTTAGTTTCCATATAATACGTACTAATTATTGTTTACCAAGAAACCTGGGAATTATGTAATGGTTTTATTGCGCCCTACTTTGGCTGGTGTAGATGGGCTGCTGGGCTGCAGCACAGACTAAATTTTACAAAAGCAGTAGACAAAAATAAAAAGTAATTTCCGAAATTACTTTTAGTATTCGTAAACAAGATAAAACTTCGTTTATGTATTAATAAAAATACGTATACAGAGTTCTTTACTCAACAAGGTGGTAAAGGCTATTTTTAATTTAAATTTATTTTAAGCCACCGTATCCTATACCTACATATAGATTATTACACCAGAAATAAGCATTTATTTGCCAAATAAAATAATGTTACTATTTACATATACCTGCGTCATGCATACCATATATTTCAATTATATATTAATTAATTCACGATTCTTATGGTAATTTAAATGACAAAGTAAACGATATCAACTATACAAACACGAAAATACAAAATTTCCTTATAATAACTCAGTGTTTGAGTAAATCATTCTTTTGGAATATGCAGGTAATTACAGATTATTACATTTACGTTACTATTTTTACCTGTCATGCATATCATATTGAATACGATTGTCCATTCTTCACGTAAATGAAATGTTTTTCTATGTAAGTATGTACTTGCGACATTGTAAAGCTAAATTTGTTTTGTATAATATATTAACAGTAAAACAATGAACGCATATAAATGGTGCCACATACACGGGTTCAAAACTACTGCGTTACAATATAGAAAACAAAATAATATAATTCTATCATTAGCTATAAAAATACATAAACATACATAAGCATAAACAATACATAAAGGAAACTGCTCCACTAATTGTAGCTTGGAAAGTAGAAACGATGCAAAGCATGTCCAACAAATGTTCAAAAATGCTTTCTGGTTTGATACCCTTTATAGCAACCGTCGACACATAGTCCGATTTTACATTCTGGGCACCAAGTTGTCACTTATTTTCTTTTTCTTCTTTTTCTCTTTGTCATGACATGACAAATTCATTGTCCATTTTTGTGAGATCTTGCTGCAGGAATACTTGCTGGGGAATGCATTTCCATAAAATTCACTATAGCCAAACGATCAATATGTTTGTCTACCTGGCCTAGCTATTGTCCCGTGTTACGTGTTCAGAAGTGTAAATTACAAATGTGTAAATTATTTACGAATTTGTATGCTAGATATGTTTATGTTGAATACATACGTTATTGACCACACCTATTATTATATTTTTCAATATGTGGAGCTCAGGAGTTTAGCATCAAAATCTATTATATCCATTTATGCATTTTTATCAAAAACTGAAATCCACATGACGGCACTTTGCATGATGTATATTTCGGTAATTATTATTATTTTCATTAAAATTATTTAATTTCAATGAATACATATGTTGAAGATTTTTATGGTAATTTAAATGAGAAAGTGACATCAAAACTGTCACCTATGCAAACATTAAAATATAAAATTTCCTCATATATTTTAGTAAATTATTATAACAGGATCTGTTCCAGTAATTACTTACATTATTTTTTTAAACATTACAAAACGAATGCAAGCTCTATAAGTTTATTGCATTTTGCTTTGTAACCATAAGTATCTACCCCAAAAACATATACCATTAACTATAGTTTTCTTTTTCCTTATGGGAGCCGTCTGACATAAGTCTACGGAAACACTTCAGCCCATTGGCTTTCTGTATTTATTTCCCATATTATACCCATGCCGTATAACACCCATTCTCAGATCCCTGTGACCTGTAGCAATCTGTGCAGGTCCTTGGCCGGTTAGTCTGTATAGGTTTCTGGGTTCACTTTAATTTCCCAAAGATTGCCTGTCTTCTAGGGCCCAAGACTTTGCATTCGCATAAGATATGGTATGCGGCCTTTATTGACCCCTAACATAGTCTGCAGCTTGGGTCCTCAATGTCAACCCCAATTTTCCGTATGTGTCCTTTTAGAGCACAATGTCCTCTCAGGAGACCTATAACTGTACGAAAGCGATTCCTGCCAAGGTTTAGTAGTTCAGCAGCCTTCTTTACTGATGACTCCTTAATAAAGGTTTTGTCATGACTTTGTCTGGTTGTATTTTCCCAGTATTCTGTATGTTGTTCTTGGACCCACTTTCGTATCTGCCCTCTTACTGTACCTGCCCCCAGGGCAGGTTCTGGGCATACATAAAAAAAGAATTTCTTTGTGTTTGATAACGCTTTTCGTGTGGATTTCACACTTTATATGACAAAAAAATGCAAAACACTTGCACTTAAGCAACAACAGACAAATAATTTTGTATATTAGTGTTATCCAGTAGTCAGGTCTTGCTATTTAAAATTGCACAAATAAATATTTCATTGCAAAAGTTTACTTCTGCCAATCTTAAAACATTAGATGGATGCATATAGTGTTGCTTATATGTTTTGCACTTTTATTTCTGATTCATTTTATATTCAGATACACCTACTTCAATTTCATTTGCTTCTACCGTACTCTATGTTCCATTCCAATTAAAATCTACCTGTTTCTGATAGCTCCCTATTATGTTCGCTCATTATTCTCCATCCGATGGAATTTGCTTCCACGTATACATGGATGTATACTGAACTACAAATAGGAGAAGGATCCCCGTGGCTTATCATTCACGGGCTTGTCTTGTTAGCACCACCTCGGTTATCCCATTAAGTGGATTATCGATTTAAATGCTAATAAACAGTGTTACATATATTAATATTGTCTTTGTTATTCAACCCAAACCAACCCATGTTGTTGCTGATTTCATTGATATTAATTGTAAATTTTATCACTTATTTTGTTCAACTTTTTTTTCTTGGCTGAGCTAATTACGACTGCTAGCTTGAAAATTTGCTCAAAATATGGATGGATCCACAAATTCCCAATGCAGGTTAAACGTTGTAGGCTTTTATTCTATTCGTATATAAGCGTACATATTTCTCCGAATATACGGAGAATATAAAAAAAACAAACAAGGGCCTGATGTCATGTTTTGCTTCCGTGTTTGAATACAAAAATGCACTTACATCAAACAGATTCGCTTTCCGCGTGTCACGCTATAATCCTTGGTTGCAAGTTTAGCACCCACGTCTGTTACAATCGTTTCCCAATACGTATATTAAAAATAAGGATGATAAATATACATTTTCCATGCTTGATCTACGACATCCCTTTAACGACCATTACCTTAGATATACAAAGATAATCGTGTCGCGTGGAAGTCACGAAAAAACGTATTCCCGAGAGTGTGTGGGAAAATATATACAATGTATATGGTACACTAACACATGAATCCCTGCTGAATGTTTGCAAACACAAACGATTACATTACCAAACGCCTATATTATTTATTTTGCGTATATCTTTATTCTTAAATGATCCGACGTTTCGGCAATTCTTCTATTGCCGTCTTCAGGGTAGCTTTGAGAAGAGCTGTTTCTTGCCAAATTCATTCAATTATTTGACAAATATATCCGAGAACCAATTTTTACAACTTTTGTGCTCGTGTGAGATTTGAACCCGGTCTCGAAATT
>JARFOC010000376.1:352506-388520 GCA_031763485.1 Osmoderma eremita | reverse complement strand
TTACCCCGGAATTTGACTTCCAGGTACTCATTTTTACAGCCTGAGTCGAGCCGTGGCCGTAAAAACGCCATCGATGTCATTGGCGCAAACGTAATTGCGATTTCACGTTATTAAGTTGCCATTCCCTACTATCCCTTATCTCTGGTCGTTGCATTTCACTCTGATTCCGCTGCTTTCGTCTTCTATTTTCTATCAAATTGTTGTTTGCTTATATTTTCCGTTTTATAATTTAAATATTGTCTCCAAAATAGTTCTTTTCAGAACTCCATTATTGCAGTACTTGATAATTTGATGTTCTATCTATTGAAAGTGCAAAAAGGTGTTTTTCTACGACCGCCTTGAAAGTTACACACATCATAACCAAAGTCAAATGTCGACATTTATCACATTTTTCGTTACGCCATCGATACCGACCGTATCGATGGCATAATGAATCTCATGATACGCACCTATACGATCGTTGCTAACTTCAGGGTGAATAACCTCTACGTGTCCGACCAATTTCACGCCGATCTATTTGACAATTAACAAAATTAATTTATCAAAATATTTTTTTTTCACGTAGGGGTTTGTATGCAACACTTGAGTAAACTTGGGTTTATGGCATTCGTTTGGATCTTTTCGCGCATCGCTACGTTCGGCACGAAATTCCCGAACTCATGTCATAAAACCGAACTTTGCACACTTGTTACACAAATAACTATAATTGAGAATTATTACAAAGTGTTCAGTGTTTTAATATAGCCGAAGGAGTACTGGACCAAGACAATAACCCATTACCGGGACCATAAAAAAATCCTCAAGGAAAACATATCCGCAGTGGCCAAAGGCTTACAATCTGTATTCGCAGTCGAAGCGTGACAACTCGAAGTCGGCATGAATAAAATTGGCTGCAAAGCAACCTGGACTCGGCGAAAAATCACGTGGAATATTGTGAAAGAAATACTACGGGAATTATAAATTCACCCTCTAAAAAACGTGTTCGTGTAACAATATATCATCATTTGGACGAATCTGAAAAATCCAGAATTGGACGACATCTACATTCTTTCATTTTCCAAAATGAATTGCAGGCCTGTACAAAAATATTAATTTAATATAATATTTATTTTACATTGCAGACAACTTATAAATATCTTGTAGGTTGTTAACAAAAATGAAACTTTAGCTGAATTCAAGCGAACAACATTATGAAAAATTTTAAAGCAATTGGGTTTTTAAGTGTGAATACGAAGTTAGGAAAAATCGATTGTTATTAACATACTTAATTGATGTAACGTTAATTTTAGGCAGAGAGGAATTATCATTTCGAAGTCATGATGAAAGTTCGACTTCATTTAATCGATATTCCGCGAAATATTGTTCAGAACAAATAAATATTGCGTGCTTGCGTAAAAAGAACTTCAGAAATGAAATAAAATTTTCAGAGATCTTTAACATCTGCAAAAACAAATTTCCAACAAGACGAGGGGTACCATTGCTTGAGGAAGAAATTTTTAATAAATACAAACTTTTATTTTACGAAATTATTGATTGCGTTATTTTACAATTAAATACTCGTTTTGCTAATTTAAGTAAATTAGAATTTTTAGTTCTTGTTGATTCTTCAAAGTATTCTGAGTATACTGAAAATTTTCCCAAGAAAGCACTCAATTGCTTATTCGAAGTATATCCTAACATATTTGATAAAGACAGGTTGATTAACGAACTTTCAATTTTGTATTGCGATGAACAGTTTCGTAATATGGATGTAGATAAAACTTTGAAACGAATTATGCAGAATATAAAGACATTTTTCTAGAAAGTTACAAGCTTTTCAGTTTAATTTTGATTATTCCGGCCACAAGTGTATCAGTTGAAAGAAAATTTTCTTGTTTAGAACGTGTAAAGACGTATCTTACAAATACAATGTCTCAAGACAGACTTAACGCGTTAGCTAAATTATCAATAGAAAAAGAATTTATATCTAATTTTAGTAAAAACAGTCAATTTTATGATGACATTATTAATAAATTTGGTAGTTTGATGGATAGACGTATAAATTTGATATTTAAAAAATAAATTTTAAATTGGGTATGTAGGGCTATTGGCGACGACTTCCCAAATAAAAAAAGTGAACGGGTTCTAAGAATAGTACCTACAGGGTGACGTGGAAATCTATTCAACTTTTGTTTGTGATTAAAAAATTTTAAGCTGTTGCAGTCGCCTCACCCGACAAATTACCCACAAGCCGCCACTGATAGAAACTACAAACGAAAAATTAAGCTTTGCCTTCGTGTAGGATGTTGACGTATTTCATTAACATCAATATATGTATGCTGGTTGAATTATTATCCGAAATAAAGTGTATTATTATGATTATTATACGTGGACAACACGTCAGTCTAAAATTGTTCACTGTAAAAATTATTCCAATTATTCGAAATGTAAAAAGAATTTTTTTGTGCCAAATTGATACGCACAGATCTTTAACAACTGGCAAATGAAGCCGCCAAAAATTCCAGTCAGTACTTTTCCTTCCGTCTCAAAATCTAAATACAGGAATTCCTAAGAAATAATAATCTGATATGATCCATCTTGTAAACTAAGTTACTTCCGCCGTAGTTTTTATGATTCGTCTATTAAATCGTGCTTGTTACATCAGTTACTTCAGAAAATCGCGGAATACTTTTACACTTGGCAACATTCCAACTAAGCTCCGACAACCCAACTTATGTGAGACGTAAACCTTTTATCTTCAACGATTCCGTCATAACTAATCAACCGAGCAAATTGAAAACAGAAATTGGAACGTACACAATTAATATTGTTAGAAATTCCTGTTTAAAATAATCATTCGATCATTCGGTTCGATTGAAACTTTAACTGCGCCACTATATAGGACGATATGATAACGAGATTTCCACATCTGATCTATTTAATCGGCGAATTAATGCGGCAGACACAAATTTCCGGATTAACCTATAAATAATAGCGTTTCGTCGCTTCGTTAGTTAGCTCCGGAATACGTTTGGTTTATTATTTTTATAACCTATGCATAAATTAAAATCAATTTCACCTCATCCGCTGCCATACACAGTTATACAGACGCCTATAATCGACCGTTAATCTATTTTTTTGTATGATACTCTGTTATGGACGGTTTTATTATAGGACCGGAATTTTCCTTATTAAACGAGATGTGCAGTAAAAGTCTTCCAGCATAATGAAATATAGACGTTTAATCAACTATTTAATATAGATCTAAATTATTTATTTGTTAAAAGGTAGTTTTATTTATTACGTAAAATACATGAAGCCACTAAAAACATATCGAAGTGTGTTTATGAAGCAATGCTCTTGGTAAATCTTTCTAGAATATTTATATTCAGAAAACGTACACAATGCGGGATGTATACAACGATGCCGTCCATGGTATTTGACATTTACAAGAAATTTTGACGGGTCTGTTACCTGAATTGTCTGCATTTCGAAATCAGAAGAGGGTGTATTAGGTTTTCCGAGTACGTAGTGCAGACAAAATAACTTTAAGGAATACTGAAAACTTAAGACAGAATGTTATTTATGCTTTTATCTAACGCCTGGAAAGATAGCATCTTTCTATTTCGAGATTTTGAGAGATTCGTGCAATGGCAATAGAATTCCTAATTCATTTATTTTAATATGAAGTTAATACCTGACTCTGGGTATAGGAAGTGGAAAATTGCCAAATAATAATCATCCTTGTAGTGACTGAATAAATCAATCGAGGTCAGTATACACGTATGCTCAGCTTTCACCGGGGTGCAATATATATTGTACGTAGAGCGATCTGGCATTCTTGCGTTTATTCCCGTTGCCCGTCAACTTACCCCCGATTTTGATGCAATTCGGTTTATGCGAGACGGTTGTCCCACGCATAACACCAGATTAGTAATGGAGTTTTAAAAAAACACCTTTCCTAATTATGTTATTGCAGGGATGGGTACGATAAAATGGCCACCTCGATCACCCGACCTCAACCCCTGGGATTTTTTTCTGTGGAATTATGTTAAAGAAAATCTTTACAGTTTTGCAACAATAGCGAACTCGCAACACGCATGTAGAATTGTTGAGAATTTTTGCGACAATAACCCCTAGAAATCTCGAGGCAGTGAGACGGGAATACTAGGATAGACTCGGCTATTGTTTGGTATGGGGGTATTTTCTAACCCTCCATAAAGTAACATTGTTAGAATTTCAATTTATTTTGTATAATTGTAGAGTTTATTTTTCCTTTTTTAATAAGAATCGTTGTTTACTTTGCTGCTAAGAATTTCGTTTCGATTTTTTCGTTCTCCTGCATCGTACAGCAGCTACAAAATGAATATAAGAAACTGTACTTTTTACCGTTTTTTTTTTGTTATTTATCGTATGGCGGTCTACATATTCATTGCAAATACAAATACAGATAGGTATACATACATATACGCATAATAAACAATTCACGAACAATTAAAATGAAATACATTGTATTATGCGAACAACTTTGAGACACAGGCTACAGGCTATAAGTCGACATCCAGGGAGGTCAGCCATTTCACAGCAGCAGGAGAGGCATGCAGAGTCTCGTTCCATTTCCCTTCGAATCTTCTTATTGGGCATTCGTGGACTATATGGGCTACAGTTTGATCCGACGCTCCACAATCGCATTCCTTGGGGTCGAGAATCCTCACTTGTATAGCATGGACTTGTATCTGGCATGGCCAATTTTGATGCGGTTTAGGCCACACCATACCTTCCTATGCATTTCCATTCCTGGAAGAGGAATAATAGGATCCCCATGGTCATTGTAATTAAAATCGTGATTGGATGTCCACTTGGTTTTCCATGCTTCTTTGATATGGAAAGGTTCGTGATGGGTTAGTACCTGGGTTAATATCTTGCCAAATAGGTTTTCTGGACTTAAGGCGGCAGTCTGGGGCATTCTCCAATATGATGTGAATTGGCAAAGTTCTAGGGAGTTTAGGATCGTTCAGTTTGTTTCATTCGCGGGTAGTAGCTTGATGTCTCCTCAGGTCTGCTTGTGTTATGTTCGTTAATGCGTGAGGCCAGAGTACTGGAGTGAACTTTAGGGTTCCTGATATGATTCTCTTAGTATCACTGAGGTGTACGTCGACTTTGTTGGCATGAGAACTCTTATACCACACTGATGCATAGTATTTTGCTGTTCAAAATACAAGTGTTTGAGCTGCCGTTCGTAGTGTTTCTGTTTTTGCTCCCCA
This sequence comes from Osmoderma eremita, assembly GCA_031763485.1. Taxonomy (NCBI): domain Eukaryota; kingdom Metazoa; phylum Arthropoda; class Insecta; order Coleoptera; family Scarabaeidae; genus Osmoderma; species Osmoderma eremita. Next base: position 383,277 of record JARFOC010000376.1, on the reverse strand, counting down.
GGTAGTCCCAACCAGCTTTCTAATTATACTGTTCCTGGTCTTTAGCTTTTGTCCAGTTATCTCCAAATGTCTCCTATACGTTCAGGACTAGTCAAGTGTAACGCCAAGGAAGCTGTTATATTTCACTCTTTCACCACAGAATGTGATATTCAGCTCTTTATTTGTAAGGCGGTTATTAAGATGGAATGCGCATACTTCGGTTTTGCTTGGATTTGGGCCTGGGCGCCACTGTTTGTAGTATCGCCCGAGGTTTTCTAAGTCTGTCGTTAGAGTTTCCTCTCCATCCTCGAGGAACTTCTTTTAAGTGGCCAAAGCGATGTGATCGGCGTAACAAAACTTCTGGGAGTTAGTTGTCGGCATGTCACTGATCTTTACCGTAATCTGAGAGTACAGAAAAATCACGCGGTATTACTTGATTGAGCGGACATGCACGTGTACCGTTGCTCAGTTTATGATACACTGCGACTGGATATCTCTCGTTGTCAGTGAGACTCGAATGCGCGGTTGCCATTCACGAAGCAATCCCCCGTTCCAATGTGTTACGTGTATATTGGTGCAAATATAACAAAACTGACCGATAAAAATTGTACCTTTAAATTACAACTTCCTCTTTACATTGAATTTTGTGAAAGTAATTTAATATAAAAGGTAATTTATCATTTAACTAGATATTTATTGCTTATAATGGAAGACACTTTATAGCATCCTAATGTTCATCTCGAATCGTCTAGTTAGACTTTCTTGGAACGCATGAGTGATTACACTGTCATTCGTAGAGCGAAGACAAGTTATATTAATTATAAAACTAATTTTACATCATCGCAAAGACACCAAATGTAGAGATACATATTTAATAGACAACCAACCAACTAGAAGGTTCGAGTTAAAAATAAGCGCTTCCCTTGAATCGTGTTTAAGCGTCTTCATACCGGATTAAATCTTAACCTTCTGTATTAACACTTTTTCCCTTCGGTAAAAGCGCAGTCTTTTATGTTCCAAGAGAGATCTGTTATTACAAGTTTCAACTACTGTGTAACACCCATTCTCTTTGTCAGAAACAGGTAGCGAAGATAGCGTACAGATTTGATGAAAATGCGTTTGTTTCGTAGTATTTTCTCGTAAAATAAATTCGTAAAATTGCGAGATTCACCTCGCATCTAATAGTTACGAAGGCACTAACTTCACAGATTTTAGGTGAGATTATGCCGGAACGCTGGCAGTAAAAGTAACTACAAAAGTACCTTCGTAAATAGCACGCCTCTGTATGACTTATATGAGTCGCCGTTGATTTGAAGCTCGGCTGTTCGTAATTTTTACTACTGCGGCCGCTACGTAATATTAGCCGTTTTACAACTTTGTGGCACGCACCAAAGTCCTTCCCTATTGTTACCAGTACACATGCGCATATTTTACATTGTAATATATGTTCGAATATTTCGCCGCTAATAGGACTTTACGGTCGGTTTAAACGATGCCAGTTGTAAAGTAAATTATTTCGTCATAATATGCGTATGGTATCGGGTATATTCCACAGGTGTCTCGTATAGAGGTGATTATAAACAATTTAAGGTAAAAATAACTCACACATTCTTGACGATTATATCGTTTTGGATTTGAAATGTAGATTTTATGGAAATTTCCTTAAATGAACAACACATATTTAAGTGTCCCGTTAAACTATCAGGTAATGGAATATGCTTGTGCGGTTTTTGTATAAAGTGCCGTGAATATTTTTTAAGTTGTTCATCGATAGCACTCCCTTGTTATCTGTCGTCTACTTTAGTATGACTCCTTTTTTCATCGGATACATACACAATTTGGGTTTTTTTTGTTTAATTCCTAGTTTTAAATAATTGCAACGAATAAAACTTTAATTCGAGGCTGTTTACTCTATGAGTACAAACTGGGTACCAAAGCTGTAGTGGAAGCGCGGAAAATATGTACCGCATTCGGAGATGATGCCGTAAGTGATCGAACAGCATAGAAGTGGTTCAAAAAACTTTCTGCGGGAGATCTCAACTTGACCGATGAAACTCGCTCTGGGAGACCGAAGATCATTAACAGCGAGGATATTCAACAGGTTGTGGAGGAAAATTCCAGTACAACACGCTTGTAGAAAGGTTCAATGTGAGTGACGAAACCATTCATTTGCACTTTCATCAGCTAGCAAAGAGGTGGAAATTAAGCAAATGGGTCCCCCATGAATTGTCAAACGATAACAAATTAAGTCATCTTAGCATTTGTTCGGCAAACAATGGATATTGTACTCAAATTCTAAGCGATCTTATCATTGGTTATCGCATACTGATTCGGTACCACACACACCTAAAGCTTCCTTGGACCCAAACAAAATTTGATTGTGTTTGGTGGACCACAAAAGGAATTGTCAATTATGAGTTTTTGGAAATGGGTCAAACCAACACTGCTAACTTATACTGTGAACACCTTCAGCGACTACATGCAGCACTCGTCCAAAAACAGTCTTTTTTGATCAATCGAGAGAAAGTGGTACTCTTGCAGGATAACGCCAGACTACATAACACCAGAGTGACTCGGGAAGAAATATCTGAACTTGACTGGGAAACGTTATCGCGTCCTCCATATTTTCTTGACCTTTCGCCACCTTTCTGTTGTGTTTTTTGACAACTCGATGAAGCATAAGTTAGATTGAAAAATATTCGGAATTTCGAGACTGAGTTCAAATCTCACACGAACACAAAAGTTGTAAAAATTGGTTCTCGGATATATTTGTCAAATAAGTTGTAAAATGAATTTGGCAAGAAACAGCTCTTCTCAGAGCTATCCTGAAGATGGCAATAGAAGAATTGCCGAAACGTCGGATCACTTAAGTCCAACAAACGATGGAAATAGCCTAAAAGCGACAACTCAACTAATCATCCATCGTCAACAATCTCTCGTCATGAGTTTATTCTTAAACTTTATAATACAGTTGCATAAAGTATATGTTGGGTACGTGATTTGCTATTTAAGCTTTGTTGCAAAATTCTAGCATTCAAAGGAGATGGACGCCTTAACCGTCAGCGGCGATAGATAAACACGTAAACTAGCATAGGAGTTCACGTTTGCACCGAGGGTAAACTAGTATATAAGCAAGCTGTTGTACCAAAGGAACGAGGAATGGCAACTAGAAACTGATAAGATAAATACCGGACCAGCGAGGCAAACCTGAGCCATATTCGGATTGTTATGCTAAAAATCGATAATTCAAAATAAAATAACGGCCCAACCTCCGAAGAGTTGATCTGGACGAAACTTATAACGTGACACTGAAATACACTGAAATAGTAGTGATAAATAGTGAGTCGGGACCGTGCCTTAGATTAATATAGTATAGCTAACAAGTAATAAGGAAGAACTTGTCGAGCTAGTAAAAGAATTGTTCGAAGATTTCAAAGAAGCAAGAGCGGACATTAGACAATTCAGGGAGGAAATTGAAAGGGTAACAAAAGGAAATATGACGTTAAAAGAAGAAACTGAGCACTTGAAAGAGAGATTGAATGATATGGAGTACTTAACGGAAACAATGAGAAAAAGCGAAGAACGGAAGGATAAATAATATTATAATGGAAAAATTAGGCATAGGAAGAAATCGATAGAAGCAACCCGGAGAAGAAGTGGAAGAATTTATTAAAAATAACCTCAAGTATACATTATAGCAAAGAAATAAACAAGAACAAGTACGTATAATAGAAAATTTCGTACAAAAAGTAGAAATTATGAAAATCAAAAATAAATTAAGATATCTGAAAAAGGGAAAAATATTCATAAGAAATTACCTAACAAATAGGCAAGAAGAATACAAAAATTAATAGAAGCCATAGCAAATGAAGAAAAACATAAAAATGGGAAGGTGCGAATGGGATATCAGAAGTTGATTGTGCATTGAGAGAAATATGTATGGATTGCAAAAATAAATTAAATAAAAAAGAAAATAAACAAAAATGAACTTTCTCAAATCACTGAAATTGATAGGCCAAACAGCCGAAAACGAAAGAAAATTAGGTAAGACACGACAGCGAGACGCAAATAGAAACTAGGAACGTGGAATATAAGGAACATCAACGGGAAAGAAAATTAATTCCAGGTTGAATAGGAAAAAACTAGGTGACATATTTTCGAGTTAACTGAAACGAAAACAGAGGAAACGCCGTAATAGAATTGGATAAAAGACATTCTACCATATATAGTGGGGTAGAAATAAATAAAAGAGCAGAAGCTGGCGTAAGTTGCATTATAAATACAAAAATAAAATACAAAATTGGGAATACAAATCCGAAAGTCGACTTAAAAGGGCCATGAAAAAAAATAACGGTGAAAGATGGACACTGATAGTAATATACGGCCCCGGTGGAAACGAAAGCAAAGAAAAAAAAGATAATCGAACCGAAATTAGGGAAAATAACATGGATGATCTTTGTATATTAGGAGATGACAGAGTGGGAAAGCGGAATGCAGAATGTAGTAAAATTATAGGTAAACATGGTAAGAAATTACAATGGGAAAAGGATGCGCGACTACTTTCAACTAAACAATGTGATTATAACAAACACGTGATTTCAGCACAAAGACATCCACCAGATCATGAGGATTGAACCAGGTATGAAAGAAAGTCTATAATAGGCTAAGTACTATCCTAACACGAAAACGGAAATAGAATTAAAGACGAAAAGGTTAGAATGGAACCAGTGAGAGAAGAAGCACAGGAAGACGTGAGCACAGAAAGGATGGAGAGAGAAATAAGATTTTGGATAATAACATCATACAAATCGAATGACGACGTAACGGCTGGATAAATAACCAACTCAATAAGTAATAGAATTAATAACACTGAAATGTTAGATGTAAAACAAATGTGGAACGAATTTAAGAACATAATCCTAGAAGCTGCAAGGAAGACATGCAGAACATGTAACACAAACAATAGAAAAAGAACAAGCAGCTTGATGGTCTTCTTCTTCTTACGTTAGGTCCATCACTTGTATTATACTGCATTTTACTCTCTTTGTTCGTGAGAGATTGATGACCAGATGTCTCGCCATCTTTTCAGGGCTCTTCCTTTCATTGTCCATCCTTGAAATGTGTAGGTTCCATTGTCTCCTTCTTTTCCTTGCCCATCTTACATGCCTTGTATGTGACATTGCTCTCTGATGTTTGGTTTCTGATATGCCCAAATCTTGTTTTCCTTACTATAATCCTTAGAATTTTCATTTCCTATTTTCTCAATCATTGTTTTCTTCTATTGTTATCGGTTCTGGTTTCTATGGCGTATGTCAATATTGGGCTAAGCTTGATGGTCTGATGAAATAAAAGAACAAATAGAAATAAAGAAGAAAGGATGGAGGAAATAGTTAGGTAAAAAAACAGCAGAAAATAATGAACAATACAGAAAACAAAGGAAAATTGCGAAAACCCTAGTGATAGAGGAGAGTGAATCATGGATAACATTCGGACAAATGGACAAAAGGAATGTAGAACAGTATAATAAACACACGGTATCGGATTACTGCTCCCGATCAATAGATTAATTTATTAAATCCGGGACACACGTTTCTGGAATCCACGTGTTACCGAAGCACGTGTCCCGAATTACCCTATTGTGCGGGAGGATTGATCCCATACACTCTATTTTTTCGGAGAAAAGATAAAAAGAGGTAGTAAAGCACATCAAAAATTATTTTATAAAACATTGAAAAATCTTCGAAAAGGAAATAAGATCCCAACGATTCTAAATTTTATAAATTGTTGCCAAATAGGGCAAATTTGCATTTTTTTTTCTTAGACAGTTCTGGGTAACCGAATCGCGTAATACTTAGAAAGTGTAGTCACCGGTACATGCATTGGTATGTCCTGGAAATGTAAAGAGTGCAACAGGAGAGTTACTAACCAACGAAGGACATAATAAGAGCAATAAACTACCAATGGAAGTAAACAGTATATTGCAGAGACAAAAGAAATCACTCAACGACAACTACAAGACACAATCAAGATGTTGAAAAAAGATTGGTCACGACAAAATTACACCGGAAATGATACATACAAAAATTTGGTCGCTTTCAAGTATCTTTCTTTCAGAATGCCAGGTATACATCCCAAACATGCAGTAGATTACTGCTAGCTCGTGATATGTGTATGATTGAACTACCGATAGTAAATTTATGATGGTAAATTCCTCTGGATCTTAACTAATAACTAATTCATTGTGCATACTTTCTTCCATATCACAATTTTGTTGTGCTTGGATCTTGTTCGTGTTTTTCTAGGACTAATTTATTGCATATATTAAACTACACTAAGACCACACTAACAATATGCATATTTATGAATTAACTGTACAATTTACTAAAAAATATATTTTTATCATTTAAAATTAATTTTTAGTTTTAACTTAAAAAATTAATTAATTCAAATATTGGAACTAATTGGTTGCGCTACCACTACTGCTGAATGAACATGACATTGTTAGCCGAAAGAAACTTCTTTTCCAGTACGTACGTAATACAGTTATACTGAGCTATTTGGCCTGTACAGATTTTCCTTCTAGAATTAGAAGCTAAAACAACTCTGAACTAATTTGGGTTTTGGTGAAGTTTCACAGCAGAAAGTTATTCAACACATGATAAGATTACTCTAAAATGCGCGGTTTGCTTTTGAGGCTATACGAAAAATTGCAAAGAAAAAGAGTTTTCTTATGTCATGTAGATGTTCTGTGTGCATGATAATCAGTTGTTAACAATCAAAAATACCTGTATAGCATCTACATACGTTTATCTGTCTATGTGTAGAGGTAGACGAACAAAATGCATACAATAGCAAAGTCTCTATATTCGACGTTTATTGAGGTATTCAGTATGATAGTTATAGAATGTTCCATTTACACAGACAAAGTGTACAAATATTTCTTCTTCGACGTTACTGCGACCTAGACTAAACATTAACTTGGAAACTTAACTTAGAATAATCAAAGATTGTTAGTGTAAACAAGTGACTAAGTAAGTATACTCCCCAAAATAGAAAAGGGACCATAAGACATTCTGGGGGATTGATTAATCGCTTTCTGCGTGTGAAACACATACACTGTCAGTGTTTTCACATCAAAGTAATTACTAGAGTGAATTTATCTACCTCCCACCTTGATACGTCACATGGATTCGCTATAAATACAATGATTCAGATGAGTGAAAATGTAGTCTAAATTGTATAACAAATAAAAATAAATAAAATAAAATGTCTATTATATATTGTGCACTGTCCGTTGGTTTTAGGTTTCCTAGGTTTCACCTACATGTAACATTGGTAAGGTAAGCGGAATACTATTATTGTATCCAATGCACACATCCCTCCATAGACATGCGATTGTAGAGGAGATTAGTGAAAACAGATATATATATATATACTTCTACTAAACATGTTTACCTAAACTCAGCCAAACCTATATTAGTATATCCGGAAAAAAATATTTTTTTAGAGTGAGATAATTTCTTAGGTCTATTTTCTTGAACCAAGAAATTGTCGTCGTCGCATTTTAGTGCGACTTGTTGGTGTACACCTGTCTTTTACCAGGTTACTTTATAATGGTGCTTTGTGTGTTTAGATATTCTATTTGTGTGTTTGTTAAATTCAGTTGTCTACCTGTTGCTTTTTTTATTTCCAAAATTAAAAAATAATTAAATTTGTTTATTCATACATATATCATCAAAACTCAGAAGACGAATTAAAAAACCATATCTGTTTAATCACATATCGTCACGTGGTAGAGAGGGAGAGAGTATTTGGTAAAGTGGGTACTGATCTAAAAATGATCTTTACGCTTACCTTAAATTGAATTCTCCATTGAACAAGATACTGAGCTACTTTAAGGACCCTGGACTTGTTTGATGAACTCTAAGAAGGCGTCCGTTCTACAATAGGGCGTAGGGGTATAGAAGCAAGGCAGTATCGAACCTAGCGGATGTTATCTTACCATCAAGTAATCAAGTAAGCAAGTAACCTCTAAAGGGCCTCATATGTTCGATTAGCCCGTTTACCATCTATAAAAAAAAAGACATAAGTAGGAGTTACCTACACGTCTCCAATTAGCACATCCAGATATTGTAGGCATACATATGCTAAATTTATGACAACAGAGTTTCTGTTAACCCGTTAATTAAGCTTATTCTGATTATGTTAAATAAATCCAAGGTTTATAGCATAGGGTTAATGCAGACGCACTAGATTGCCACAACTGCATTTTTTAGTTCTAGCAGATGTGCCTGTAAAAGAAAGATCGCGTAGAGAAAATGAGGGTCTAGGAATGTTTAGCTGTATTTTCTGAAAGTAATAGTAGATGAAGTGTGAATTGTATAATAAGTCAAGAATTATTAAAAGAGCAAAAAAGAAGGAACCCGATGAAAAAAATCATAAGCATTGATTTCTAAATTATTGGTGGGAAAATGGAAAACTGTAAAGTATATCAAATCAAAGTCCCTTATACCTTTCGGTGATTTTTTGGGTTTTCAAAAGTTGGTTTTTAAATCTATAGAAATCAATAAGGGTAATTCATTCAAAACTGTCAGTACTAATTTACATGTTTATATCAAAAGATATATATTAACAAGATTCGTGTGGTCACAAACACAAAGTTTTTGGACTGGTGGATCTTAAAAAAATAACAACAAATAATATTTTATGATATCTAACCTGCATAAAAATACGTTGAATACTTCTATAATGTTTTTAAATTATGAAGCATTTCTGTCGAAAAAGACACTTTCTTCTAGTATAAAAAATAATGTAGGCAGTAATCAAAAATCGGTTCCAGTTTTAACAGATTGCTGTACTTTTTTACCTCCGGTTAATTTATTTTATAAAATAAATAAAGTTACTTTGCAGTATATAAACTTTGTTTTTAAATCTGTTAAAAGGGTAGGTACTTAAAAATAATTTCAAATGAGTATGCTTATATAAAATAAAATTTCGTATTTATTCAGAAGGAAAAAGGGGAGCTCATAGATCCCCGAATGTTGTTCCTTATTAAACGAATGTTTTAGAACTGCCGAAAAGTTGCTGCTCCCTTTTTTTATTAATGCAAGGGAGATGGTTTCTCAAAAAAAAAATACGTGAGATGTCCTTAATTAGAATTTGGTATTCAAATCTGTATTTATGAATTTTTCAAGAAGGCTCCTTTCAACGAGAAATGTAACATTTATGAGACGGAAAATTGTTTGGTGCGCATTTTACAAGAGACGAAGCGCTACTGCCGTAAGAAGCTCAAATAATACGGATTGTCACTTCTGCTGCAAATGGTTCAGGCAGTATTTTAATTACGCTGGTAATTAAAACGATGTAAAAGCCTGACTACCTAATTCGTTTATGGACGTAAATTTTTAAATACTTATTTCCTTTATTTGTTTTCCATTTCGCACCGTTAATTAATTATGAAATGTTGAAAAACCTTAGAGTGAGTCTTCTGAAAATTCTAATCAATTATTTAATACATACAGAGTATGAATTATTAAACTAAAAATCCTCTAAATCATATATGTGCATTAGGGTGCCCCTTATTTATATATTGAAATTTCAATTTCACTTTTTCTTCGGTCTTACTGCTCTAAAAGTCCGCTTGGATATACTGACATTTCACAACAATTTTTAAGTGTCTGGGTTAATCCTTTCCCGCTCAGGCCCCTGTCAAATTTCAATAAATACAGACATTTTAAGACATATGCAAGTAAGACAACGCAAAACTCATCCATTATAAGGAAGACAAAAATTAAAAAAGAAAAACTAGGTTAACTACAAACATACTTTGCTAAATAAAAACAACAAAACTCCATGTATTAAAGAAAGCTGCTTCAAACTGTTCTTTTGGCAGTCGGTACCCATCTTAAAATAAATTCCTGTTGCTCTTGGTCGATTGCGATGATGCCTCTATAATCTTCTTCTAGTTCCATATCTTGTTCGGCAATATCATTAAATGTTTTCAAGGATTTTATTGCTTGTCTTCTATTTGTGTAGTGGATATGTGTTTCCCAAGTTATCGGCTCTTCATTCAAGACCGACTTGAACCAAGTAACATGTTGTAAACTATTTCGACGTATGAATGCACCTATAGATTTTCCTGAAATGGAAAATAAAGTAAATAACAATCAGCACACAACAATTTATTTTACGGAGAGCAACATTATGTACCCACAACACTGTTGTCTATAGTTCTGGATATATCATGAAGGATTTTTTAGGATCAACGTTCCCCTCATTCAGCAGTGAATTTACCACAGGTTTTCTTATATCAACTGGAATAGAACCATCGAAGGAAACTAAAACTGCTTCATCTTCTGATAGATAGTAAAGTTGATCACAAATTTTTTGTAGAATAGGCATCGAGACATTTGGTTTGATATCTTCATATAATTTTAAGCCTTTCAGAAAGTTTAGATTTTGACTTGGAGCTTTACAAGGTAGTGGACAAATAAACAAAACTCGTACATGAAATTTTACGATGAAAGTACAGAAATCTTGCAAAAATTTCCTTTATCAGAACAAATATTTGTTGGTTACAAATTATGTATATTTTCAAACAGTAAATGGTTATGCTCATCCACCGCGCTTGATGCATTGTCCCGTGAGAGTGAGTTTTAAATTTATCTTTCAAATTGCTATTAAGAAATGTAATGACAAATTCAAGCAGTTCACGATAATATCCTTATCTTCTAACGTCGACTGTGCAAAATCGATGATTTCTTCCTTTATGCATTTCAGAGAAGCGCAATAGAACATAGTCAGTTATTCTAAATTTGTGCCAGTTGTTTTAAAAATTCTTATATAATGGAATATCAGGGCTTGATATTACATCCGGCATTTTCGATTCAAAGACACTTGAAAACAGAAAGAAAAACGAAGAATTAGTTCATAAATGCTGTGCCGACGTAGCAAGTGCAACAAATCTTTGTTTAATTTCTAGACAATTACTAGCATTGCTCCATTTAGTCGTCCTGTATTGGTAGCTGTGACAACAGAATTCTTAACGTTATCCAACAATGTTCAGTCGTCTAAAGCTCTAATTGGAGCTGTAACTTGCTTCTGTGAATTTCGGTCTTGCAAGTATGACGTATTCAGATGTCTCTTCAAATCTAAATTGTGTTGCATTAGCACGTTCAGGTCTTAACACACACCGACATCGGTGAATAGATGAGGGATTTATCACTAAATAATTTGTATCATGCCTCAAAGCTTCTGGTGCGGCAAGCAAAATATAAACTGAACCTCTTACACTTAAGTGACATCTGCCTAACGACACAACAAGCTTAGGAGTGATAAAATTCGTGCGACCTTTATATTTTTGAATAACATGGGACAATTCAGGTGAATTGTCTCTGCTATCTTTCGTTCGGCTCATCGTTTTTGCAACAATATGAGATAACTGTGGATTTATTTTGGATGAACCCTATTATGAAGCATTTGATTGAAAATCATAATTATCGGAATTTATACAAACAGAAGCAGATTTAGACGATAACTCTCTTTGTCGTTCGTCAATTGCTCCATGGCAAAGTATGCCACCACTATGTCACTGGTTTATTACGAATTGTTTATCTTCCCCAATTTTAATCACATTTCAAGCGTCTGGGTGTATGTCTGCAATATTAAATAAAATGTCGAAATCCTCAGTAAACTATCTTTCCTATCGCCTATATTGTTCCCCAACTTTTTGTGATTTTTCTTTGCCCAATTTTTCCTGGCAGTTTGTTAATTTTGATGTGCAATTGTAAACAGCTCCAGTAGGGATTTCAAATTTAAATCAGGAGCATACATATTTTACGGTGTATTTTAATGTATACCCATATCCTTTTTATTTCGGCTGTGATTAAATTATAAAAAAGGGAGATAGGTTAATATTAAAATTCTTTTTAATGCGAATATTTAGTTTGAAGATAATACTTCTTAATACTTTCGTTAAACACACTGTTTGGATTACTCCTCCCGCACAAAATAATAATTAATTCGAGAATACGTGGATTCCCGAAGCACGTGTCGTCCCGAATTAATGTGTGCAGGAGGAGTAATCCGAACAGTGTGTTTATTGTGCTGCCCCACACTCCTTACCCTTTACTAATGCTTTCATTTCATTTTAGGTGGAAGATGCTTAAAAATTATTTGTACCTTTTTAATCGGCTTATTTAGAATAGAATTAACGTACTTCGTGTAGTAATCGCCTGAACAGCTCCGTAGTTAGAGTAGATTCGGTGCAAGAATTATGGGAATTACCGCAATTCGCACGCGCATGTGCACCTGAAAGGGTAGGAAGGTTGGGCCTGGATACACTTGTTGGTCATGCCTGGTCATGGCGTGGTTAATTGCCAGATCATGACCGACGAAAATATACTGAAGGCGGTTGCGATTATACTCGTCTTGGGCAGTGAAAGGGTTAAAAATGGACTGCTATACTATATGATAAAGTGCAAATAATAAAACTATTATGCTGGAAATTGAGCAAACGCCACTGGTAATTTATTTGCAGTTAGATTTCCAAATAAGCTTGTCCCATGCTTTGCAACAATACAAAATACCGTTCGACCATTGGAGACCAATGGTAATTCGGGTTAATTTAAAAATTATGCTTTTTTAATAAGACTTATTGTTTATTTGTTTTCTTATTACAAATTTAGAATAGTTGTTAACTCCCTACATCGATTTTATTTTATGGCTTCTTTTCGAAATAATGGTTTATTTGATTATAATACAAAAAACAGTTTTTAAGTAGAATTTTTCTTCAAATTCACAAAATCAACAGTATTTATCTATGTTATGATTATCGGCACATTTTTATGTGCACAGTATGCAATTACGCTGTTAAAGTTCCTCCCATACATTTTAATGCCAATCAATGGGATCCGAGTAACGTGTACTGTGGAAGGTAGCCCTTATTATTAGTACCGCTTTCCTATAGTCGACCACGCAAATCGTGGTTTCCTGTGACCAAATTAATCGCTTCCTCCCTGTATATGCGCGAATAATCAGAAATTTTGGAATGCAAATAAAAATATTCTCCAGTTAAGACTATTCTAATCTGGGGGAAATAATATATATGTACAAAATTATTACTATTTCTTAAAATTAAATATATGATTTTATAAAAGATTGTTTTTTCAATTGACTCTATCTACCATGTGTTTAAATTGAGAAAGCAAAATCTTAGACACTCCCACTTTGACAAATTTGAAATAAAATATGTGGACGCAAATAAACAGATGTGTAATTTAACAAATAATTTTTAGGTGTGCTTTTGGATTAATATTGAAGTTACTTTTGTTCGTGGAAAGCAATTTTGAAATCTTCATTTTTGCATCAAATTTTAATATGACGTATAACGTTAATTAATTCTTCTCTTTGTCACGTTAAAATATGCTTAAAATAACTTTGCTACAGTAAAATCCATCTTCGTAAGCTTTATTCCACACAGTCTTGTAGATGCCCATGCATTTGCTTGGGATATTATATTATAATACCGACTCTATGGAAGTTATAAAGTACTCCTTCCCCGCTGTGACTCTTCAATTAAGATGTCACATCTTTAACACTTTGGCGAAAGCTCGTGAACTGTTCAGGATGTGCTCCCTCTGTTTTCGCATACTTATTTAATTAGTCTTTGACACGATATCAAATGTGCTGTAGTAAATGGGTTATATTTAGATTAGGTTTAGTGAATGACGAATGGATGATAAAATTGTTAAGATATTATTTATTTTGAAACTATTTTCATGATCTATAATGTATTTCGCTGAACAGCGTCTACTAGTCCTTTCAAGTCCTGTGCTCCTCATAATGGATATTAATGCCAGAAACATCCTATGTGCAACTTAGGTTCTTTTTTAATTATACGACCGTAGCAAATTGTAACGATTTTTCCCGGTAAATTTACGGCACGAACAGTAAATACATTAGCATTGTTTGGAAATAACCTCTCCTTTGCGATTCCTTGCCTGACAAGCACGTATTCGTTTGCTTTCCGCTGATGTGAAACAAAATAAATACAGAATAATGCTGTATAAATATTTAAAAACCAGAAATTCAAATAAACTACGCTTCAAAAGGGCCTCTTCCATTTGGTTTTGCAATTGAATCAGATACAAAAAGCGAAGATGAAGCTCCCTTAATGTTCTTTTACGTGCACACATCTCTTTAATCTTGTACTATGAAAAGACGCTAAAAAATGAAACAATAGAGCACGCACACTTGCATTCCAAAAAAGATACACAACTTTTGGTTTTCTAAGTTTTATATTTTAGAGAACTCAGTGGAATTTCAGGAAAAGAACAGTGTTGTTTTCATCATACTACAAATGGGAGGAAGAATTATCGCACCAGGATAGTGCTTCTAATCTTGTCTTAAAATTTTTCTCTTTGCCAGTTAAGGTTTATAATATTGACTGCAGCACTGAAATCGTGAAAATACCAAACAAGACTGCTAAACAAAATTTCTTCTTCAAACAAATTTTGATTTCTCGTACTTTCTTATACTGTCACGATAGATAGTTCTTGGAGTTCAAGAAAGCCGGAAACTTCTAGTTAACCATCGTAACCTCAAAATATCCGCGATGTTGAAACTGTAGAGTATAACCGAAGATCTGCAATCATCGACGGTATTCGCTTTGGGCGCTCATCATCGAAAATAATTCGTTTTTTTTGGAAACCCAAAATCAACCGTTTACGACATTGCGGAAAAATATACGGCTTGGGAACAGTTCAGTATGACTCCGAGACATAGTCGCTCGAATAACTTCAGCGCAAGGGCCTCCACAGCCATCGAAAGAATTCGAGCGATGTAAGGCGTTTAATTCGAGAGGATTTTCAATATAAATCACACACAATAAGAATACGATCGCTCAGACCACTCAGAAAACCGCGATATGTTTTGGTCCAAGGAATTCTGGCCTCATAAGAACCCAGATTTGAATCCCTAGAACTACTATGCATTCAGCTTAATTAAGGGTCACCAACAAGTCTCAAAGTGACCTTATTAAAAGTAGCAAATGAGACAGCAAAGCTGCATTACAGCATGCATGCGGACGTTTTAGAGCGGAAATGGAGACCACCATTAAAGTAATGAGGGGATATATTGAGTAATTGTGCTTTATATGGATCCCTCAATTGCAAAAACTGAATAACTGATATTTAATTTTCTATTAAAAAAAATTTGTTTGAAAAAATTGTAGAATTTTACCGAATTGTGGTGAATTATCCGGCATAGTCTAATAGACACTTTTGGTTTGGGACAATAAGCATTGCAATAATATTGTCCATCAAGTGGTTATCTTTGATTTCCTTATTCTCAATTACAATTACCTTGTATCTATTTTGTGACACATTAACCATTTGTATTAATAATAATCAGAATAATATATTGAACTCTAGGATCGCATAGAGTGAAAATAAAAAAATACAAAAACATATAGATGTAAAATACAATTACAGTTAACACAGATACAATACAAAAATAGACAAACTGATGGCTAGGTATTCAAGAAGTCTTCAACGCAATAGAAGGTATTGTTGACCAAGTACGATTTCAACTGATTCTTGAATCCAGACGTAGTTCGACATTCCTTAATATAGTCTGGCACCTTGTTATAGATTAGATGGCACCTATATAACGGAAATCTCTCGAATGCCGTGGTTCCGTGCTTAGGAGTTCTGAGGTTGTTATATTCCCTAGTGTTATAATTGTGGCACGCACCGTTTCGATCAAAAAGATGCTTGTTTTCCCGGGCAAAGATCGCGCATTTGTATATATAAATACAAGAAACCTTTAATATATTATTGTTCTTAAACACTAATCGACACGTTTCGCGTTTTTTAATTTAAATATTCGTAGCAAGCGGTTTTGCGCGACGAGAACACGATTAGCACAAACACTGATCGCAGAGCCCCACAAAATGATAAAGTTTGATAGATACCCGTAAGCAAGTTCATAACATATATCTAGCAATTGAGAAATATGTAAGCTTTGCCCAATCCTCATAATTGCGTAGAATGCACTGTATAATTTGCTAACAATTTGGTCAATCTGGGGCTTCCAAGTCAATTTCTCGTTCATATATACACCGAGAAATCTCGAGGAGGTGACGTAACGCATGTTGGTCCATGCTATTCAGTACGTTAGTTTTTTCCTTATTCAATGTAAGATTGATTTTTCCACATCATTGCTCCATTTGTAATATAGCTGCAAACGTTTGGTTTGTGCCCCTCTGCGTTATTGGAAGCAACAATTATAGAGCTGTCATCAGCATAATTAACTAGGTGTCCTTGAATTATATGATTTTTGGGATCATTAATAAAGGTATGGAACAATAGTGGGCCCAGGGTAGATTCCTGGACAACTCCCATATCAATCGGCCGTTGCTCAGATTTTACCGCATTTACAGAGACATACAGCTTTCTGTCTGATAGCAAAGAAATACCTAGGTCGCATATACTGCCACGAATACCAACTGCGATAAGTTTCTCTTGAAGAAAATCTTTGCGAATGGTATCAAATGCTCACGAAAGGTCAAAGTCAGAGGTCGCTTAACAATGCATACATCACAAAAAGCACCCAGATAAGTAATAAGCAAAGATGTTGACAAAGAGTAAACCGATGTTGGTAAACACTGAAGATAATATTGAAAGTCCTTAACTTCCAAATTAATTAAAACTATATAACAGGTTTAATAACGTAAATTTTCCAATAAGATTCTCATATGTTTTGATAGACATTTTAAACATATTATTCAGCTAAATGAATTTCCGGGAAATTAATAATAAACACAATGGGTTATATTACCAGGAGAATAAGAGACTTCGGAAACTTGAAATTTGAGATACGCAATGCGTATCAAAAGTATCAGTCGAAAATAGAAGCTTCCATTATTCACAATCCTAGGATCTAAGAATTTTCAGGGTCCGGAAATGAATTCCTCCGGGTTCGCTGACTGTGGATAGACGTGAAGTTGGTAATCGACAAGGTAAGCTTCTCCTAGCGTGTTTTCTAGTGAATATCGTCCTTCCCTTTGTACCTTTCTACGTACCATAATTATCGACTCGTTGCTGTCCAACTTCGTCAAAGTTTTTGATCATCTCATCTGTAAAGATATCGCATATTATCTGCCGAGATAGCGCAGTGGTGAGAGCACTAGCCACCTGTACAAGATGTCTATGACTGGAATCTCCGTTGCGGCAACTGATTTTTATAAAGATCAGCCGCAAGGGTAGTCGGTACCTCTCCGGTACCGTTGAGTGTTGAGGATAAATCAACACTGCTGTCCTCCTACGGCGAGGAGAGGCAGTAACAAGCAATACACTTCACGCACACACACACACGATACACACATAAACCTAATGTAGAGTGATACAATGCAGTGTTAAGTCTCTGCACTAGGATACAGACAACAACACAAACTTTTTTTGCTGCTCAAAACCATGGCTTTATTATCTGTCGTGTTGAACTTGTTGGAAATCACTTAATAGTGAGTGATAATCAGCGAGGCTATAGAGTGTCGGAAACAGGTCGATGTAGTTTATGCAAGATGTTTTAAAAGCTCTCGGTACATTAGATCTTGTTTTACTCATGGCTAACAATAAGTGTGATGCGCTTGGTTTTTGTCCAAGCTCATTGCTTTTCTTAGCGTCCTATCTGTCCGATAGGTTTTACTGTTTCTTACAAGGATTTTTCTTCTATATTTTGTGCTCCTTCTGGCTTTTACAGGGTTGAAATCTGGGAGCGCTTCTAGTTAATGCCTACCTTAACGATTTGTTTACTTTTTGTATTGTAATTCACTGGCTTATGCGCATGACTCAAAGATATTTATTCAAACCTCTAGTCCGGCGGATGCTCAACCTGTTCAAGATGATATCAATGTAATAATTATAATGATTACATCAATAATTATTGATGTTCTGCGAATCGGATTCATCTGAATTCATCTAAGTGTTGTGCTATCTGTCACAACACTTCTAACAGTAACGTATGACTACAATATACAAAATAAAATCATATTCGGGGGAAGTACTGTTGAAGATCTCGATATTTTGTTTGTATCTAGATTAACTTTTTCAAGCCACATTAATGCCATCTGCATCCGCATGTGTAAGCAATTTACTAACGTTTAGTCCTTAAAATCCTTATACTCCGTCCACGTTCTAAGCAAATTGGTATGTGGGTCGCTTGTGTGGTATTGGGTTACGTAAATGATTTGTGATCTGCAACGGAAGTAACTTGTTCGTTACAAGCCGAGCTTCAGAAATAAGAGGTTTGAACAAGTGTTTGCGTGTTAATTTTTGTTTCGCTCTGTTATTAATAATTAATTACGTTACTTGCGAGGTCGGTATAATGTAAAGTGTCATACCTTATGGACTAGCCCACATTTGCTTAATTCAGCGATCGTTGATCACCCTAGAATTAATGATGAAGATCTGAATTAAATTAACAAGATTATAGTCAAATGAAAGTAATTTCCTTCAACTACATGGATAACTGTAAAAGCAATGCGAGCAGAATTTAGAAGTTCATACCGATATATTATTATAATCACCCTACAGCAGACAGTTAAAACCCCAAACAATATTATTATTTGGGGTGTGTCAACGTATCACGCTATGTTTCAATGAATCATAATGACTTTATGGGGTGCCGAGTATTTTTCGTTATTTCACTTAATTACGCAATATATACTAGGGAAAGATAACGATAATGTTATTTGGAGGCAGATAATAAATTATAATCTTTCTGACGCCGGAACTAAGTATCTAAATAACATCATTATTTTCTCGACTTTTCGCCAAGGGTATCATGGGTAGTAGCTCCGGAGTACGGGGATAGATAAAAGCACAAATCCACCAACGAACACCAGTGTTACGATATTTCCAAAAATATAAATCGTGTAAACCACAGTATGCAGTTGAGAAAAAGTGCTAGCGCAAATTGTTACAGAAAAGCCTGCCGAATAGCGGAAATAATATTAGATGTTTACTCTTTAAACTAAAATTGGGAAAACCTTTTTTCAAGAACTTCGTAAATGCAATCATTTCCAAAGCTTGGCGGTTAATTATAAGACTTCAAGTTATTCCATGATAAAACCTTTCGCCATCTTTACAATACTGATAAATGTACACCAAATAATTCAAAACATTACCATATACTACTATATATTATTATTATTATTAATTATTTTTAATACGGGCTAGTAGCGCAGTCGGTTCCCTGTAGTACCACTTTCCAACTTTAGCATTCTATCCTTTTCCTATCACATTTCTTTTATTCACCTTCGCCTCTTTAATACCTACGCTCTTTCCGTGTTGCATGAACTCAATACCTGCTTTCAGGTCAGGATTGCGTCCTGAGTTTGGAATTTGCTCTGTATTATATTTCACAAACCTAGCAAAAGATCTTTCAGGGACCGTATGGATGTACTTTAGGTATAGGACTTTACTGTATACCTATGTGAAGTATTTCCGTACATACAATGTAGAATTTTCTTTCAGAATTTTAATAGACCAACAGATTTAAATTAATCCCACAAAATATTTAAAATGCATAGTGAAAAACTACACACATATCTGGGATAAGGAAACAAACTGTTCGGATGTAATATGCTATTCTAGATATTATCTATTTATTGTAACACTACTGAACAATAAATTGATGGAAACGCCGCCTCACAATTAAGATCAGTAAATATATAATTTGATACAATCTTTTATCACATTTCGAAACGCTTAATAGAAGCAAATATGGCCCTTTAAAGCATATTTACAATAATCGGTAATCAATAGATTTGTAAGGTAACTGGAATACTTAAAACCACAGCAAGTTCCCTTGATGTAGTACAAAAAAAGAAAACAACTGACTGATGTGATTAACACGAACACCAGAGCTTCATTTTACTTAGATAATTAGAAATCGATAGTGGTCAGCTTTCACATTTACCAGTTCACCAGAATTATAATCGCAAATTAGTAAAGAACCTCATTCATTAACCTTTACTAATGAACCTACCAACAACAAAATAATATGGAAGCTCTGTCGGCATGGATTAGTTAATTCCTAACCAACAAGAATTATAAGCTCCAAGATTAATTGCTGCTCTATTAAATAATCACGGAATTAACCAAGATATTTAAACAATTTATTTATTAGTTTACCAGCGAACATAATAATAGAAATACTTTTTATAATACTGAACCTGGATTTACTTTAATTATTTCTTCCTTTTAGAAGTGATAGAAAAATGTAGTATTCTAGAGCATTTCTTTCTTCATGTATTTGCGCTACCGAATTCTTACATAAGGCTTAATTAAATTTTAAAAGCAATTTCATCGTATACTCAAGCTTTATATGAAACAATAAAGTATGTAACCATAACAATATAGTTAAATGCAATTTACCTGGAAATTTTATATAATTCAGATGATAAAGCAACTAATATAAAATAGCTTGGGGATGGACGGATGAAGTCTCTCGGGGGTTAAGTATAGCCCAACGTGTTTGGTGCCGTCAATTACGACTGAAATAACCGTGGAAGAAAGCCTTGAAAAAATCAAAAAAAAAAGCGAAAAGGCTGCAGGGCCTGGAAACATCACCATTGAATTAATTAGGTATGGACCAGATATACTACTTGAAAATCTGGCAAACTTATTTAATAAGTGCTTACTAAACGAAGATAACATCCCGGAAGGCTGTAATATAGCGTACATAAGCTCCATTTACAAAAACGGTGATAAAAGGTTATGCTAAAATTATAGGGATATAAGTGTGACGAGTGCAATGCGGAGGTTGTACGGCAGGATACTAAAACAAAGAATAGAAGTGGTTATGGAAGACATAGAGGAACAGTCGGGATTCCGTGCAGGACGATCATGTACTGATAATATATTTGTATTACAGCAAATAGCCAACGTCTTGCAATCTGTCTACCCACCTAGTGTTTGTCGATCTAGAAATGTCTACGTCATACTACCTTTAAAGAAACTTTTTGAAACTTTGGCCAGGTTTGGCCTGAGTAAAACTTATGTCAACGCTATATGGAATATATATAAGGAACCAAAGAATTTGGTGAAAGTAGGAAATACCTTGTCAGAAAGTTTTTCTTACCACAAAGTGGCTTAAACAAGGGTGTAGTTTGTCACCTACCCTGTTTAAAATATATGTTCAAGAAGCCATAAGTAATTGGAGGAGGAAAACTTCAGAATGGGAATACAGGTAACAAACAAACAATGCTTGGCAACGCTCTTACTCGCTCACGACCAAATCATTATAACAAGTGACGAGAACGATGCAGACTACAAGTTTAGAAAGTTGGAAGAGGAATATGAGAAATGGGGACTAAAGATAAACATCGATAAAACTGAATATCTGAAAATAGGAGACAAGCATGTAGAAGACTCAGATCTACAATTGCATAAATTTAAAAAAATCTACCCAGTTTAAATACGCGGGAAGCATTGTTCCGGATGATGTAACAACGAAAAATGAACTCAAAAATAGTACACGTCAAGGAAAAAAGGCTGTTTGTTTACTGAATTCATTACTCTGGTCAAATAGGATGAAGCTACAAACCAAAATGACAATCTACACAACGATTGTGGAGCCTATTTTAACTTACGGTGGCAATTGTCGGAGAAAGAGATAAAAATGATAGAAATGGACTTCCTAAGAAGATCATGTAATATTTCCAGAATTCAACATATTACACAGAACTTCGAATTATTTCCTTTATGTAGTAAGTAAGGATAGGCGATAATGAATGTAATGTTGATGATGATGGACATATATATATTTCACAAGGCTTTAACGTAAATGTATATAAAAGCAGAAGAGGTATTAGGGACTAACGTTCTTTAGACCATCTAAAGCGAAGCATAACATTTTCAAGCAGTTAAAAGATAATTTGCTGTAGAAGCACATGCTACATCAGAAAATTTGTCTATATTTTACAGAAAGTATATTCTTTTGTGAGGTACAAATATATTTATGCGTGTAAATGTAAGCTAATGATCTCGATGAATAGGATGTGCAAATAAATCATAATCGCATACTATACTACTTATTGTTAATAGTCCCCGTACTCACTAACGAAGGAGCCAAATTACTTGCGTATATATCTGGTAGGTGTATCTCGGCATCCAAATTATATTTTAAGTGCAAGCGTAAACCGTACCATCCGGGACCCCAATGTTCACCATTATTATCAATTAATGTTTGGAACACCTTTATCTCGAAATGCTGGGTCGTTGAGTGACACTTTACGCGATCTTAGTAAAAGGACATAAAGCGACAATTGCGAATTTACATAGTTTGTCCCTCTAACCGTTATTAATGTTGATGTACCTGGCTGGAGTGTTACATAAATCTTGCGATATTTTTATGCTCCTTTTACGCACCTTGGTTACATACAACGCAGGTACTTAAACTTCATTTATGAAGATAAAAAAGATTTATGCATTCGTTAACCGAGTTCGTTAGAAGATACATAATTGAGACTTGCTATCAGCAAAAGGGTAATAGTAGGTCATTTTATAAATAGTGTTATTTTTTATAGGTACGCGAGCAAAATGTATACATTGTGTTGCTTCACAAATATATTCCTTTTATGAAATATATTTTTGCTAGGAATTTGTATATTTCTGATGCATAGAAACACATACCTTAAACTAAGCGATTGTTTAGCTCATTAACATTTCTAAAGTTATATATTGGAAAACCTAAATCATTTCACCAGTTAATGAGCACGAGACTAACGCTCCACCAATCTATAAAAAATCTAGGCTGTGTACGGCAAAGATGCTGTAACGATTGGACAGTATATACAGAGTGACGCATTAGTGTGGTAAAGCTCGATATATTCGCTATCACATAAGATATCAAAAACAAGTTGTTTCCGAAAATTAGAGCCAGTCTTAAACGTAATATTTTAAAATTATTTATATATATACAGGTTGTTTCATGTCACCAGGGTGAATCACACATACGTTTTATAAAATGGAACACCTTGTATATTATTTCGGATTTAGATTAAACTGATGCTTCGCTCTCCCAATCTACAACTTTCTTGAATTCTACGACGTGTTTCAGAAGTTATGGTCAATTTTATATGAAAATTACTGTGAGTTCAATGTCCCGCATACTGCAAACCACACACCCTAAATTTATTTACAGGCATGGATTTTTTGATATTCGGCTAGTTTTATATGTGACATTTTTTCAAAATTTTCAACATTAAATACATTGCAAGTCAAAACTCAAATACATCATTTTTTCGATAGTTTTAAATGGAGTGTTCTGTATTTTATATCAAAAAAATGAGGAATAGTTTAGGTACTTTCATTTTTACTAGGCACTCTATACCTAAAGTCATTAATTTCTAAAATATTTTAAATTCTTTCTATAAGAGCGAGATTCTTAAAGATTATTTTAATATAACGAGTTAATCTTGGAAAAATGACAGTAAGACAGTCTTAGGTCTTAATTACTAGCTAGGAGATTCTGTAATTAGATCACATTTTTTGCAAGGACTAGTGGATGGTCAAGTTTTTTTTATAGTTTTTAGAAAATCATTTAGCGTTGGTATTGGTAAATGCTCTCCTAAACGTTCGTCAAAGGATGTGGTCTCTGCATGATGGAGCTTCGTTACTCCACAGTAGATAGGTTAATACACGATCATCTAAGTACCAATTTCCCTGAAAGATGATTAAGGAAAGGGGAACCATTTAAGTGACTAGCTCGATCATCAGAGTTCACTAAGATTGAATTCTTCATGTGGTCGTAGCAAAAAAAAATCTAGTATATCAAACTCCGCCAACTATGGTATGGTGGATAAGAGAAGCAAGAGTATTAATTTAGAAAGGTTTGGAAACGTAAGCCGATCTCTTGAAGAACGGCTGCAATGTTGTAATGATAGTTCGGGTGGGTATTTTGAACATTTATTATAGAACTACATTATAAACAGTTGGGTTAATTAATTAAATGTTAATCATTAGTGTAAGTTTAAATGTTTGTATTTTGTGGTTGTATTAACATTAAACTGACATTTTTCCATGATTAAATTGTTATATTAAAATAATTTCAAAAAATTTTACTTTTTAAAAACACGTTAAAATATCTTAGAAATTAATGACTTTAGGTATAGAGAATGCTTAACAAAAATGAGAATACCTAAACCATTCTGTCTTTTCATAATATAAAATACAGGGTGATTCATTAAAAATAATTGAAAAATTAATGTATTTGGGTTTTAACTCGCCCTGTATTCAGTTTTGACCATTTTGAAAAAATGTCACCTTGCTATAAAACTGGCCGAATATCAAAAATCTATGCATGTAAAAAAAATTCAGACTGTGTCGTTTGCAGTATACAGAACCTTCAACTCACAGTAATTTTCATATAAACTAAACAGATTGTATATATGAAAATAATTTTGAAATGTTAACTTTAAGACTGCCTACAATTTTCTTAATTAACTTTTTTTGATATCTTATATGATAACGTATATATCGAACTTTACCACACTAACGCGTCACCCTGTATATTATCATAAACCCGTTTGTGTCCTAAAGCATAGGGATAAGCATTTGACGATTGTACCGTACCAAATTCAGTCTCAAAATCGCATTCACCTTTTAACATAAAATCTCTGATATAATGATTGTTTTGCCTTGTCGATGGACGACCTGAAAACTTTCGCAAAAATACGTGCGTTATGAAATATATATTGAAGGTAATTTGGCGGTTTTCCAAAGAGACGGCAAATCTAGACGTCTTAATAGTAAAGTTCAATAAAGAACAAAGATAAGAAACAAAAACACGAGATAGTCGTTGCATTTTCCTATGAAATTGTCTTCTAGCCATTTCAGAGCAGCTACACCCGTTTTCGATATGAAATTAAGATTAATTATATGGGTGTTCCGAAGTTCTATTTGGAAAAACTTCGGGAAAACGTCGACTGCACGAGATATATCTTCAAATTTTGCCACAGTCGTTTGCCTGATCCCCTCCTTGACTTATTGGTCGCGATAATATTAAAGCGTACGTGAATTGTAGATCGATTACATTTCTTAATACACGTGCAGTATTTTTCGCGAACACGTATTATTTGTAGGCGAATAACGCAGGGATGGAGCCGGAGTTGTTGTACAAAATATAGGTTTGCGTACGCATTGAATATTTTAGATGAGTATTACAGGTAGATGTTTGTAACTGTACGCTTGTGCCCGCGGATCGCAATAAAGTTACTTTATTGTGCGTGTCTGTGCATTCGGGAATCGTAGGCAATGAGAAAGCCGATGAGCTAGGAAGTAGAGGATCATCGTTTTTTCATATGTGGGCCCAGAAGCTGCCCTAGGAGTGCCTAAAGACACAGTACAAGGGTAAATACGAAAATGGTCAAAGAACAACACAAGGAATCATCTTCGTACAGCAATTAGGTCTCCTGACAGGACACTGCGCACGGAAGGGACAGATTACAGAAAATTGGGTTTGACATTGAGGACCCAAACTGTATGAAGGGGCTATAGGGACTGCATATCACATCCTATGTGACAGCAAGGCCTTAGACCCTAGAAAACAGTCAATCTTTGGGGAACCAAAAATGAACCCAGAGAACTATATAGACCAACCGGCCAAGGACCTGTACAGATTGGCACAGGGCACAAGGATTTAGGAATAGGTGGAATAGGAAATGTGTACAAAAATGGGAGACAAGTACAAAAAGGCAAGAAGCTGAAGTGTTTCTGGAGACTCATGTCAGACGGCTCCCATTAAAAAAAATGATACACTTTACAAACGTACATATGCACCAAAGGAATACACTGGAGCAATACTCCTTTTTACGTAAGCCTGCGGTAGATATTAAAAAAATATTAAGGTAAACCGTTCTGTTCTTCTTAATTGAAGGAATGTTAATATTCAACACAGTTATAATAGACTCAATTAAGCACTTACGGTGCAAGGTTATAGAGCGTAAGTGGATTATTTGATCCCCCATGTAATAAAAAACAGTCTGACAAATATCTCGTAAGAATGGCGAGTCGCTGTGCATTATGTACTTGAGTAAGTAGTAATGCGGAAATAAGCCGTACTTAACATGTTGCACTTTTATTACACTTGTTAACAAGATTTTTGTCCCAAGCACTGCATGCTGAAATCAATTATGTTTTCAGAATTTCGCCATCACCCTTAGTTCTTATGTTCCAGGATATTCGCTATCCACCTAAAATATGCATGCATAGATATGTAGTACAAGAGAACATGTCTTGACGTTATTTCAGTTGTCGGCTAGAGCTCGGAACTGATCAAGCAGCATGCAGTGGTTAATGTTTGAACATTTCAAGGCGTTTTAAGACCTGCATTTCCCATTCTTGGAAAGCATCTCTTGTTACTTCAGTGGTCGGCTAGAGTTCGGTGAATGAACATATACGTTGACGTTGTTAACGTTTTAAAGAGTGTTGCGTTGTGGTGCATTCAATTATAGTGAAACCGCGAAATTTGATCACCTGTAAAAATGCCAAGGAAATGTGTAAACCACCCGAATTCTTTTTGCTACATTTGCGGCGAATTAACAATTAAATATCAAAAACGGTCTGCCAAACCTCTCCTTAAAAACTGCTATGAGCAGTATTTCAGGTGTAAAGTAGGTGATGAAGACAAAAGCTGGGCTCCCCAAATTTGCTGTGTTACGTGTGTCAGACTTCTTACAGCGTGGGCAAAAGGTAAACGACATATGCCTTTTGCTATTCCTATAATTTGGGGGGGGAGGGAACCATCAGATCATATTACCGATTTCTATATTTGTCTTACAAATATAAGTGGTATGACTTCTAAATCCAAACATACTGTAAAATATCCTGATATTCCATCTGCACTGAGACCAATACCTCACAGTCCGGAATTACCTGTGCCTAAATCTCCACAAAACATGACACTAAGCGGCGATGAAAGTTCTGATGATAACGCGGTATTTGCTATCTGCCATTTGGAGTCCTGCTATGTTGGCAGACTATTGCTAGACGCTGAGGAAAGATGTTTCTGATGCAAAGTACAACCGAAACTCATATATCAGCACATTTTCCAAGTAAATATATCACTTTATGCGTCGTATTTAAATAATTTATACATATATTATAATATATACTTTCATAAAATTTCATTGCTTTGTCACTCTGAAACCCTGCCTGATAAAAAAAATTCCGAAAACAGGTATGAAATAAGTGTAAAAAGTACTACCAAGTCCCCACATTTATAGGTACTGCAAACTAATAAAAACTAACCGACGGATGTTTTAATGAAACGCGAAAACGTAATATTTACTATTGCCCTGAAATTTTATAGTATTTGGCATTTGAACCGTCTTACATGTGGAACAAATGGAATAATTTTCATCGGTGTAAGTAGCTGCATTATATATAAATCAATTTAGGACATTCCCTAGAATGTTTGTGTTTATACTAGGGAAGAGGAAATCAGGACATTCAAAGCCATTACGATTCAAATAATTAATAATTCTAAATATCATACGCAAATTAGCAAATGGACCAGCCCTACAACGATATCACAATCTGCTCAGAATAGTAATTACATATAAACACTTGATTCTTGCTTTTAATTCGAATGTATAATTTTTCGTCGCTGTCTATTCTACATAAACGTACTACGTTGCATGCATAAAGTTAAAATTAGTCAAGCTCAAACCAAATCAATAACATAGTTTGGTTTGTGTAAATGTATATTATCTAGAGGTGTATTGTATTATTTAGTTTGTTAACATATGTATATATGTTAAAGTTAATGAAGTTAAAATTAGTCAAACGTAAACCAAATCAATAACATGGTTTGCTTGTGCAAATGTATATTATCTAGAGGTTCATTGCATTATTCAGTTTGTTAACACATATATATGTAGTTATAATGAAGAAATAAGCAATAAAAATACGTAACCTGAATATCTGATACTAAATTTCTTTTCTAGCATTAAAACCGGTGTGATTGTGTATGAATCAATACTAATGTTTGATAAATGTATTTTAATAGCCCAACCATGATTGATTATAAATTTTAGTTGTATAGCAGGAATTATTAACTGTAAGTTTCTTCAAACAGACGGGAACGATATAATAATCGTTGTAAATTAGGAATCCATGTGCAGAATAGTATATAAAACCGCGAGACCAAGTAGGTCAGGGCGGTTTCCATTCAAAATCTTATGCTGCGCTTTACCCTACCACTACTTTCTTTAATAGATGCCAATTATGTTTATAGCGATACGTAAGCCTTCACCATTGAAATTACAAAATTAGTCATGGTTGATGATATTTGGAGATGGTTAAGCAAGAAAACAATTGATACATATAACCTTATTTAGAAGGAAACTGCATATTTTTGGACAGATTGGAAGCTATTTTGAACTGCATACATGATTTTAATTTTTTTATTATTAATATTAGTACGGTTTCATGTCTTAGATCATATTGAGGTAACTAATCAACTTTTAAAAAATAATATGACAAGTAAGAAATTTAATAGGTTAAAGTTATGACAAAGTTATGAAAATTAAATTACTACTATCCAGTGATAGGTATTATTTGAATTTTGCAAATATGTTTCTATACAGGGTGACGCATTAATGTGGCATAGCTCGATATATTCGTTATCACATAAGATATCAAAAAGGTAATGTACGAAAATTGTAGACAGTCTTAAACTTAACATTATTTTCATATATACAGGCTGTTTCGTATCACCAGGGTGAACCAAACATACGATTTCTTAAATGGAACACCCTGTATAATATTTCAGATTTAGATGAAACTCATCCCTCACACTTCCAATGTACAATCTCATTGAATTATACAGCGTGCTTCAGAAGTTATGGTCACTTTTACATGAAAATCACTGTGAGTTCGAGGTCTTGTGTACTGTAAACGACACTGTCTGAATTTTTTTACATGCATTGGTTTTTGATATTCGGCCGGTTTTATAGCAAAGTGACTTTGTTTTAAAACTGTCAAAACAGAATACAGGGCGAGTCAAAACTCGAATAGGTACATTATTTTTTCAATTATTTTAAATGGATCACTCTGTATTTTATATCACAAATAGAAGGAATAGTTTCGGTACTTTTATTTTAGTTTAGCGCTCTCTATTTTTTACATTTTTATTTATTTTTTTTAATTTCAAAAGATCTCACTTTTTAAAAAGACTTTAAAATATCTAAGATATTAATGAGTTTAGGTATAGAGAGTGCTTTAAAAATAAAAGTACCTAAACTATTCTGTCTTTTTATGATATAAAATACAGAGTGATCCATTTAAAGTAACTGAAATATTAATGTACCTATTTGAGTTTTTACTCGCCCTGTACACAATTTTGAAGAAATGCCATTTTGCTAAAAAACTGGCCTAATATCAAAAACCTATACATGCGAAAAAAATCAGAATGTTCCGTTTGTAGTATACAGGACCTTAAACTTACAATGATCTTCATATAAAATTGACCATAACTAAAATGCTATGTTTAAAGCTGGCTACAATTTTCATAAACAACTTTTTTTGATATCATGTATGATAAGGGATATATGGACACCAATGCGTCACCCTGTGTAAAAATACAACGAATTTGGACAATATTTGAATTTGAATACATGAATACCTAAACTACCCCTGTAATGTTTAAATTTAACATGTTTCATCGTCTTCCTGTTCAATCTTCATTGACCTCTCTCTTCCTAAACTTCGAATATCCAGTTTCCTTTTTCTCTTTAGACAATTTGGCACGTATTTGTATTTACTACTTCAGCTTTTATGGATTCTAGCTTGACGTTACTTTTATACTTTTACTTATTTTTTTGTCCTCTAGTGACGCGCCAATAATTAAGTTACTAAAATGATCTTTACACGATAACAGCACACTCCTATTTACGTGGATCACACTTATTGCTTTATACGGTCTTGCACAATGGAAACACGAACCTGCACCCTTTACACCACAGCAACCGCAAGCTGAAAGAAAGTGTTCTTTCAGTGTGCTTCTTTGTTCGCTTGGTTTCTTACATTAACTTGTAATAATATTCCAAACCACTATCTGTATTTATAGTGTTTGTGTGAGAATGTGATTTTACAATGTATTTAAAAATAAAATATTCTTTTATCTAGTAACATTACCTACCATCGTCTCGACCTATGTATTATTCATTCCATAAAATTGTTGTGCCTACTTAAAAATGAGTATGTTAAAAATATCTTAATTTAGCAACGATAAACAGTTTAGCGTTCGAACTGAGGGAAGCAACTTCGTTGCCAAACTATGTATACAGTTTGCATATATTTCTGCGGTGAGGAGTCTTTTAAGGTTTGTTCATATACGATATAGTCTGAACTACTATAAATTTTTTCGAATATAATAATTAAATCGAAAGACAAGAAATGTGATAATTTTATAACAAAAAGTTGTTTATACATATTGTTTATGCCCCTGATTGCAAATTGATTAGATTAAATGTAAATGTTCTAGAGGCACTTATGGTTACAATAGACCAGTTATTGAAAAAACACAAAACTTAAACAAATCGATATGGAAATCTATATGTAATGGATTAAATAATAAATCTAATTCATAATAAATATATACAGCTATCTAATGTAATATTATTGCATCTAATGGACGATATTTATTAATAATATTACATTTGATAGCTATATATATATATATATATATATATATATATATATATATATATTGATATGTTGTTTT
>JARFOC010000376.1:267349-315299 GCA_031763485.1 Osmoderma eremita | reverse complement strand
GTTATAAAATACATTTTGAGTAAAATATTACTTGAAAAGTTTTCTTAAGGTGCCAATAATTGGGGGTTTTACCCTATCCCTTAAATTGACTCCCAAACTATGAGCGCGGAAATATTAATAGTAATAATACCATCAAGTTGGGTGAAACATATCAAAAAGATATGCATACTGCATTCTACATTCAAAATATCTTCTTTACAATTATTACAAAGTCTATATAAATATTTTACATCCTAGCCCATATATTTTAAAATTACATCTTTTAACAGATCTTTCAAAGCTCCACCCGAAAATAGATCCCCAAACACGACTTTTTTATAATTTCTTAAATTAGGTACTTATGATTTCTAATATTCAGTTTTTGTTCTCCCTTCTAATGATTTGATTATTTTTAAACTATATTAATTTTTGACGTATCTTTACAGTTTATCACAATTCACTCGATTTAGGGACACATAAAATTCATAACCTTGACAATTACTCCTATTTTGCCATATCTAGAAAAGTTCCGTTAGCCGAATTACATCTATCTTTAATTGATATAACTAGTACAATGCATATATTGTTCATCATCCCCATCCACAAGAAAGGAGAAACAATGCAATGCAATAACTACAGAGGGATTGCGTAGCTTATAAAATATATGAGAGAGCAATAGAGGAACGTTTAACAGCACATCATGAGCCAACATTCCTAGACACTCAGGCAGGTTTCAGAGCAGAGAGATCGCCCCAAGAATGGATATTTGTGCTAGGACAAATAACGGAAAAAATCATTAAAACAAATCGATCAATATACATAGGTGCAATTGATCTGGAGAGGGCTTTCGACAGTGTTTCAAGGCCAAAGATATGGGAAGTGTTGAAATCAAGAAATGCCAGCAATAAAATAATAAAACTGATTAAAAATATATACGCAGAAACTTTAAACAATGTAAGAATTGGAGGTTTAACAACAGAAAAATTCAAAACAAGGAAAGAGGTTCGACAAGGCGGTATACTCAGCCCTCTACTTTTTATAGCACTAATGGACGAACTAGCACGCAAGGCAAAAGTAGATATAAGGACTCATTTATTGGGTGTAGAATGCTGATACCCATATCAGTAAACGAACTTCTGTACGCAGACGATTTAATTTTAATTGCAAACGATAAGAAGGAGCTAAGAAATAAAATAGGAGCATGAGTTGAAGCGCTAAAAGAGTACTAACTGAAAATAAATATTAAAAAAAAACAGGCAATACTACGAATATAGTCATTGAAGTGGGAAATGAAGTGCTACAAGAAACTCAATTTATTACATACCTTGGATCCATGTTTGAAGGAAAACGTATTCTAGAAAGGGAAATAAATAATAGAATAACAAACACTAATAAAATCTACGGAGCATTATATAACACCTGCTTCAACAAAAAAGAAATAAGTAAAAGAACAAAGATTAAGGTATATGAGCAACTATAGCACTTATACTTATGGACAGAAAAACTGAAAAGTAAAATACAGGCCTGCGAAATGACAATATTGAGAAAAATAGAGAGTGTAACAAAGCTAGATAAAATAAGGAATGAACAAATCAGAAGGCGTTTAAAGATAGAAAGTATAATTAACAAAAATCGAGACACAACAATTGAGATGATTCGGTCATGTATCTAGAATGGGGGGGAGAGGGGGGAAGGACACTCAAAAATAATTTGGGAAACCAAAGTACAGGACAAGCAGGTCAGGGGTAGTCCCAGAGTTACGTGGAATGAAGGTATAAGGAAAATCTTAGCAGACAAGGGCATTTCATGGACTCAAGCAGACAACTGCAACAAACAGAACACAATGGAGAAGATTAATTACTTCTCCACCTCGGGTGGAACAGGGGATTATATGATTATAATATTGTTCATGAAGGTCTTTCTTTAGCCTTCATCGTGTTGAAGTTTGCCTAATCCTCTAGCAAAAAATTTTTTCATTCTCTTCGTTGGTACAAACTCCAGGGTATTTGCCTTTTGCTCGGTCACCTCTAGAACCAATTCAAATATACTTTTCCAACCTCTCTCTCCAAGTGTCTTCAAAACTAAACCAGGGGTCACATCACAACCTATCTGAAAAATTATGCGTTAGTTCAAGGCACAATGACTTTGTTTAGACAATTTGATTGATCTCCGGTGTAGGTATAGTATACAAATAACGAACAGTTTGCGAAAAATATGTACTTCTATAAATAATCTGAAGATCTAAAATGATCAAGTTTCACATTTATCTAAAACAGCTTGATGCAGAACTAAACTAAGTTACTGTTGGCCATACTAACATGATAATGATAACTGCCACATCCTAATACGAAAAATCGCATGGACGCATTATTCAATCTTCCGCTAGCTTCCTCTCGCTGTCCCTTTCCTAGCTTTATCTTAAGTTTTATTCAATTCTTCTCTGAAGAATTTATTTATTTATTTATTATAATATCACCCAACTTAATATTTATTGAACTGGCTAACTAATTCGCTAAGAACATGTGAGAGTTTATCCTCTTGTGATTTAACGCACACAATACTTGGCCATTTTCGAAAAGAACTTTATTTTTTGAGTTATTTCTAATACCTCTTTATTATACCATTTCCTAAAACTAGTGTTAATCCACGAAAACCTGTATTTCTAATCAATATCAATATTACGGGGACGGGGTGAGATTTCGCAAACAGGCCTTGTTACGTTTATACCCATTCCATTAGCATTAATCCCCCGAAGTGCTAGAACTAAACACTTTGTCCCCATTGTTTGCGAAGCTTACTAATTGCTTTCCTTCTATAACCTGTTGAAATTTTTGAAGGGAAATCGCTGTAATACATTTTTACACACGATTCAGTTGTAAAGTGGGCTTTTTGTTGTTCATCAATCATACGTATTCAGCGTACTTATTGTATGTATAGAGTATAAAAAGGTCCGACATTAATTTTAAACACGAACTAAGATCAATCACGTAAATGAAACTGATTCTCTTGGTTTTGGGCAAATTAGAATATGCTTGTCTTATTTAGTATCAATTATATGAATCGAGTTTCCTACCACTTGATCGTATCCACCACAGTTTTTTGAAATTGCTCGCTTACAGACAGCAATGAAAATTCTTCTCTAACCGAAAATATGCCTATAAATGCTTTTAAAATAAAACTTCAAATTGATTTTATATTTTGTGTTCTATAAATACTATTTGGTTAAGATTAAGATCGCTATAGATTACTTTTAATTAAACTTATTTGCGCAATGATTGGATAAATTATTGCCTTAATATAAATAGTGCTGCGCCGCTGGTTTTCTTCTCGAATGCAAACTGCAAATCTATGTTAGTAATAAAAGCAGTACTACCAACCGATATAACAGTAAATCCTTACGTTGGCTACATTTTTCGTCACGTGGTTTTCGAAATGAATTTACGAATATTTTGTGTTAAAAATTACAAACACTACCCAAGGCATATTATCTAACGTTATTACTAGGAACAAATATTATATTTCCCATCCACTGAACAAACTTTGCCCATTAATTATAGTGTCAATCGAAATTTATTCTACTCTGACAAAGCCGTTTTTCCGATAGTCTATTCAAAAAAATCATTAATTATGAGGGTATCAAAAATGGGATATAAGTTCCGCCCTGCGCACATCATCCAATCAAACATATGTAAAATGTAAAATGGCAGCATCGAACATAAATAGACAATGATTAAAATAGGGCACCCAGTTCCTGTTTTCTACGCAGAGAAAGGGGCAGTGTAATGAACGCGTGGAATGAAAATTGTGTCATTTGTTACATTTCTAAAATGCAAACGCTACATGCTGCGCCGCGACATAAAAGCGAATGTACAATTTCCCAGTTTTCAAAATGGATTAGAGCACGCGATGTTTAAATGAAAAGATGCGGCATCCATTCAAATGAGACAGGAGGCAATGGCATCCTATTTATTGAAAGCGGGAAAATAGTGGAGGTTAACATGATTTATAATCAAGATCATAAAATATAAATTGCTCTTAAATTGCTATTAAATATAAACAAAATAATAATAGGACATTGCGGTGGCTTATTTATTAGGCAATGCAATGCTACCCTAGTGTGTAGGATTGTTGGTACATGAATGTGCAGTGAAGTGGACTATTTGCGTTTACAATATGTGTATGCCTAATAACATTTTATATTGTAAAAATAATAATAATTAATTTACGATCAGATTAACGTTACTTACTTTAGCTTTAGCGTCATACTTTTCACCGATGTTTTTTCTGCCACATTCGGATTGACTGTCCACGTTCAGCCCCATGTCTGCTCATAACTCTTATACATGTATTCGAATTTGATGAGAATCCCGTCTTGGAAGCGCTTAGAACTAAAAGGTAATTTAACTACGGATCTTGGTGGTTTACCAGATTTCCTTCTGCAAAACTGATGATTTATGCTAAGTAAACCCTTATCGCGCATGTAAAAGTTAATATTTAGAGGGAAGAAGCTTGCTAACAGCTGAAGAGTATCTCGCATAACTTCTGTTCTCAAGTGGTGCAATAGGAACAAAAATAACAACTGTCCTCCGATATTAATCATATCTAACTTTTCAAAAGCTTTAGCGACCGTATTGTCGAAGCTTATTTACTTTGATTTATCAATGAAGTTATCCTCCGTTCATTTCATAAGTGGTAGATCAACAGCTTCGAATGTTTGTTGATGTGTGAATTATATTTCCAAACCCTGGACCAACGCTCTCAAGTGGATACACTGATTTTTCAAAAGTCTTTGATTGAGTCTAGCATTTTCACCTCTTGGAGAAACAACACACACTAAGCCGTATCTATTAAAGCTTTTGAGATCCTTAACTCATGCAGGTAATGGTTTGAACTACGAATCTGAAAATAAAGGTAGTGGATGTGAGAGTTGGTGAATTAATAAGCTTTTAAAAACAACATTAGTTTATGTTTGTCATTTTCAGGTTTCAATACACAATTTCTCGCTAAAATGAAATTTGCCTTACCTACTCAATCCATTGTAGAGGGTTCGTAGGTGGTTCAACTTCTTCTTCTATCTTCAAACTATTGACAGGATTCTCCAAATAGAAATGCAAGATAGTCGTCTGTCATAAGCTACTTCTCTAAAATTTTAACTTGAACCATCCTCGTGTCCTAAGAATACGATAAAATAGTCTTTACTTTGCATAACGATTACTATTGAGTTAATCGCCAAAAATATACGACGGAACTAAATTTTTGAAATTTTGAAAAAGAAACCTGGTTCATGAGGGCGGAGTTAATTATTTACTTCATTTTAGGGATCATGTCATATACTTAAAGTTACATAAGGTGGTGTAAGAATAATTACAAAACTTGTTATTACACCAAGTTATTCTGTCAATAAGTAAAATTTCGTCCAGATCTGACTTTTAAAAAGGGCGACTAAGAAAATTGTTAACAAAAGTAAAAGCTTTTAGCCTTGTACTTCTTGTACGTCCCTATGATTTTGCAAGACGAAAATCGCATTATAAATCATCTTTAGCTAAAAGCTACCCACAGAAATGTTTTTCTTCTCTCAACTTAACTGATGAACCACGCTCTGGTAGATCGAAGATCATTAGCAACGAGGATATTCAGCAGGTTATGGAAGAGAATTCTAGTACAACGTGCCTAGAGCTTGCAGAAAAATTGTGAGTGATTGAAAGTGAGTGATGAAATCATTCATTTGCACCTTCATCAGCTAGGAAAGAGGTGGAAATTAAGCAAATGGGTTCCACATGAATTGTCAAATGATAACAAATTAGATCGTCTAGATTTTTTCGGCAAACATGTCACGCAACGATAATAGACCAATGCTTGATCGGTTGTTAATCTGCGACGAAAAGTGGATATTTTACGAACATTCTAAGCGATCCTATCATTGGCTATCGCCTACTGATTCGGTACCACACACTCTCAAAGCTTCCTTGCACCAAAGCGAGATTTTATTGTGTATTTGGTGGACAACAAAAGAAATTGTCCAGTATCAGTTTGTGGGAAGGGGTCACTGCTAACTTGTATTGTGAACAGCTTTAGCGAGTACAAGCAGCACTCATCAAAAGCAACCTTCTTTGATCAATCGAAAAAGTGGTATTCTTGCAAGCTGACACCAGGCCGCATACCGCAAGAGTGAATCTGGAAAAAATTCTGGGGAACGTTACTACACCTTCCGTGTTCTCGTGATATTTATTACCACCAAGTTATTACCACCTTTTTTCTCTCTTGAGGGCTGTGTGAAGCATAGGCAGTTCAAAACTCGAGTTGATGTTATAAATGCAGTCCGTTAATTTTCGATTCAAAATCCATTGAGTTCAACAATGCCGGCCTACAAAACTTGGTGTCACGTTGGCAATAGGTTATTGAGTGTGATGGTAATCACTTCGATGAATAACAGTGTATTGTTGTTTCTTAATAAATATTTATATTTTACCATCAAAGACCGCACGACCTTATTTGGTTACCATATGATATATGATTACGTGTTCTAATACACTTGTATGTTTATTTTAGGCATTCATGTAACTTAAGAATCAGCAACTTCCAAGTGGATTTCAATTATTGAAATGCGAAATTTTTTTCTCAACAAATAAATATTTCATCTAACTGTATTAGCTTCTTTTGTTTAGTATTTTCTGGTATCTATATGGACCAAAAATGTAAAATGCGGATACGGTTTTAATACTTGCGGATTGGTCCAGTGGGGCGGATACGGATTGGACGCAGATCGTAAAGATGCGGATACGGTTCGGATGCAGAGAGGGATAAAAGGATTCACGTTGAGGTCAAAAAAACACGCCAAATAGGCCTTTTTGCACAGGTACGATGGAAACAAGTAAAAACTATTCTAAATATTTGCTCCATTTTGTTGAACAATTGTAAAATATTGAAACCTTTTATCACAGAGAAACTAACAAACAAAATGTATTAAAATGTAAATTAATTAGAGACTCCGCTACTAGCAAAAATTTAATATAATAGTAATTCACTTCAAAAAAATGCCAAGAACCCAGTTTTCCCCTATAATAAACTGCTACCATGTAAAGCATACCGAGAGCTTACAATTACCCATTCTACACAAAAATTTTAATGCAAGTGGAATTCCAGGTTAAATTAAAAATTCTTGTAACAAAATAATCTTCCCGGGCATTTCTAAATAAAAGGTTGTTTCCATTCTTTCTTAAACGAAGACTCCATATAGCATATTTATATCGTTTTTTGTAATACAACTCGAAAAATATTTTGTAATGGGGCAGCACCTCGCTCGTCATGCTCGTGTTTTCAATCTCATATTAAAGTAAAATTTAATTGTGAGATGTCGACGCGAACGTCGCAGAATTGCAATTTTATGTATCAACGCTGAATGTCTCCTTGACAACCGCCCATCTACATTTCATAACAAGACATCCAATCTAATGTAGATCCGGTGTACCTGCCGGTTTTTACTTCGACGTAACGACATGGTTATTGATTATGTGTTTGTATATATAACGGTGCTTAACTAACAATGTCTCTCAAACACGGTTATGCCATTTTAATGATGCACAAGAAGCTTCGAGTTTCCTATCAATATATTTCTAACAGAGTTGTATCAAGGATACTAAATTAATTAATAATTTAAAATAAATGAAATTAATTAACAAGGAATATAGGATATCTGTAGGTTCTATTCTTAATTTTGATTTACAGACTGAAAAGTTTAATGAATAAATATAGGTATACAGTACGTTCAGGGGACGCCCGCGTAAAATTTAATCTGTTTCTAAACCAAAGATGTCTCTACGATCAGTAACATAATTTACGACAAAGGCGAGATTTATTTTCCTGAGAATTAGTGGCGGTCGTAGAGGATAAGGGAGAGGGGGGAGGGTCTTGGTGAATTTCGATTTAATATAGATCGTCTCAACCTCCGTATGCAGTATGGGATATAATAGCAACTTTTATCTCTTACTATCCTTAGTTGCCGTCATTAGCGTTATCTTTAGTTTTTATTGCTATGTTGCAACTTATTTACATATGTCTGCGTCGGCAAAGTACCTATCTAACTGCCTATTAAGAAGCAAGTAAAGCTTTGGATTGCTCAGAGCGTACAATATGTAATATAGAACAGGAGCAACAAACTGGTTCATTATCAAGTCAAAAAAACTCCAAGAAAAGGAAAGGCATACAACTAAATAACCGATTACAAACATATGATGAGAACACGCAACCACCTATTCGACGTAAAGTGCATAGTTTTTTTATACAGAATATGCCACCTACATTAAACGTAATTCTTGCTGCTGTCAATGCTGATAATGATCTCCGTAACTTCAGCCGAACAACTTTACATAGATTGTTACACGATATGGGTTTCGAATTAAAAGGTAGGACGTGAAGTATACTCATCGAACGAGACGACATTATCCGGTGGACGCACGAATATTTACGAGAGATCAAGAAATTTAGAGAAGAAGGGACAATTTAGTTCTTGCTATTTGACATTTCTGTAACTTTAATTATTTCAGGTCTAACTATAATATATACTGATGAATCATGGGTGACAGACACTACAATTCAAAATAGTCGATAAGTTTATATCTAAGAATTAAGTACCGGTTTGAAATCCCCAACCGGGCTTGGACCTATCGTTGATTGGCTCCGTGAGAAACAAATGCCACCCACTGACGATATGCTAAAAAGAGACTTGCTGTTTTACGTGTAACAAATTAAACCGCAGTATGATAAAAGCAGGATTGACGAACTTGCAAAAGCAAAAGGTCATGATGTTCTTGGATGACCACCTTACCACTGCGAGTTAAATCCCATTGAAGGAGTATGAGCACAAGCTAACAACTGTATAAAAATGAATAATACCACATTTAACGTAAAAGATATGGAGGAATTAATTCGAAGAGCATATACCACTATAGCAGTTGATAATTGGCAAAATTAGATCCAACAAGTAAAAAATATTGAAAAGGAAATGTGAATAGTGAATAATTTGCTAGATAATATTGAAGAATTTAGTATTCATGTAACAGGTTCGTCATCATCTGAAGATCAAACTGGTTCATCGACTGAGTAAAAGTTGAAACAAGACATATGTGTTAAAAAAATAGTAAATATGTATGTATGTGTGTGTAATTGCTATTCCTTTTTTAAATATTATTGTATTATGTAGGGATTTGTGTAATTCCAGCTATTTTTGTTACAAAAATGGAAACTATTATTTGTTAAAGGATTATATAATTTACTTTAAATTTAATAAATTGTATAATACCCCAATTTCTAAGTAAATGTTCGAAATGTAAATTACGTTAATGTTTGTTGAGTAATAATAAATCAAATTGTGGGTTTGTTCACTGATTCTTAAATAAAGAAATAGTTTTTTTAAAATTTCACTGTTTTCCCCAAAATATGCATTTTAACTGTCAGAAACCAAAATAATGGAATCGGAAGTAAAAATGTACAGCTGATTTGACGATTTGGCAACCGTGTATCGAATTCTCATAAGCCCTATACTGCATTCGAAGGTTGAGACGATCTATAGTCCCTTTCGGTTTAGCGTAGGATGTCTGTATTGGCAGACAAATACGAATAAAAGAAATATAGATTTAAAAAAAATTTATCGTATAAAAATTTACTTTGATAGAAAAGTTGGATTTAAAATTAACATTTGAGTATTAATGTTCTATAAATCTATTTATAGACATTATGACATTTCGCCAAGTGATTACCACTTTTTTGTCCCTTAACAACCGTGTAAAGCATAGACAGTTGAAAACCGGCGTTGCAGTCAGTCAATTGATTCAAAATCCATAGAGTTCTACAATGCCGGTATACAAAAATTGGTGTCACGTTGACCAAAGGTCATTGAATGTGATGCTAATCACGTCCAAGGATAATAGTGCGTTGCATCTCTATTTTAGGCATTAATGTATAAACGACTTCTCAATATAACGTAAGCATCAGCAACTTCTAAATAGATTTCACGTTGTTTTTAATTAAATTAAATCTTACTTATTTTAATCTATACCAAATCAACCTTCTTCTCTAATATACAGGCTGATTTGTTAGCTCTATGACATACTTTGGCGGGTAGTAGCTAATACGATTCAAAGAAAAAGATGTTATAAGAGCATAAGTCCGATCACCCTTTGTTTCAAAGTTATAGCGTGTTAAAGTTTTAATTTTTTTTTAAAACGTCCTACGCCGTCTTTCGAATCTGCCACTGCTGACCGCCAGTGCTCTCTATCGCTTCATAAGTCTTCGTACAAGTAGCTTCCTCTAATTTCGTTTTTTATGCTCTCTCTTTTCAGTTCTTTCTCGGGCGACCCCTTCTCCTTCTTTCTTTCGGTGTCCATGATAATATTTGCTTTGGTAGTCTTTCAGGTGTCATTCTTTGGACGTGTCCGTACCATATTAATTGTTTTATTCTGATGTCATCGACTATCGTGTGTAGAACTCCCATTATACCTCTTATTCTTGTATTTGTTACTCTTTGCCTCCTTGATCTCCCCGCCGCTCTTCTCCATAAAGCCATTTCTGTTCCGTTCAGTAATTCCGTTCTTTCTTTCAATTGCCACATTTCGCTGCTGTAGGTGGCTAAGGATGTGACAGATGTCCCTGCGCATGTTTTCACTGTTTTGACACTGTAAGTTGCATTGGATGTCTAGTAGATTTACGAAAAATATCAAAATGCAAATAACTAATTAATTTTTGGGTGAAGAAGGAATAAAAATAATCTCTCAAGAGAAATTGTTTTTTTGGAAAAATATTCTGTAAGAATATTTCTTTGAATTTTTTTAATGATTGTAGATATATCTCCGAGTACTCTGAATAAATGGGAACAATTATTCAAGGATCTACTCTCGAAAAACAGACAAGAGTTCAGAGACAATGACGAGAAAACAAACTTTAAACTACGAGTAACTGACGTCCCCAATTAGA
The DNA here is from genome assembly GCA_031763485.1 of Osmoderma eremita. Taxonomy (NCBI): domain Eukaryota; kingdom Metazoa; phylum Arthropoda; class Insecta; order Coleoptera; family Scarabaeidae; genus Osmoderma; species Osmoderma eremita. The sequence continues at coordinate 304,352 of JARFOC010000376.1, read as the reverse complement.
ATAACGGTGGGCGAAGTAAAGGAAGCATGTAGATTGCAAAAAAACGGTAAATCTGCGGGCCCTGGCGAAATTCCGGCTGAGTTATTGAAATAGGGCACACATAACCTATACATACACCTGACTAAAACCTTCCAAGATTGTATAAATGGTGCTGAAGTTCCTAAAAACTGGAAAGGCAGCAAAGGAGGTTGTAGGAATTATAGAGGCATTCCAGTCATGGACACAGTTAGCAGAGTATATGGAAAAAATCTTGAAAAAGAAAATACAAGGGGAATATATGTAAATATGTCGAGGCCGGAGAACAAGCCGGGTTTAGGGCGGGCAGATCGACGATAGATCACCTGTACTGCGTTACTCAGATCATTGAAAAAAAAGACCGCCTTCGATCAAAAAGTGCACCTTTATGTATGTTAATTTACAAAAAGCCTATGATAGTGTACCTCTAAACCTCCTCTGGGAATCTCTGAAAAAAAAGCAAATAAAAATACCAAATAAATAAAAGTAATACGGTATAATAAATAGTAGACAATTCAAAAAATGTCGCTCAGTCGATCGTAATCTGAAGTGAACTAAGTGAACTGCGAACTAATTCAAAGGTGCAGTTCAGTAAGATGAACTAGAACTAGAGACAGGTATCTGTAAAATGAACTGAACTGCCCATCTCTAGGCCTAGACGTGAACATATAGCAAACGAAGACAATGTATATTTGAGGTACTCCACAAGACATCATTTTAGAAAACGGAGAACAAATAAAACATTGTGAGAAATACACATATTTGGGATTACATATAACACAAAACGGGTCATTAGATCGAGCAATGATAGAAAGAAATATAGAAGGTAGAAGAGCAATCTCTCTCTTGAATAGTATTCTCTGAGATCAAGGGATTTCAAAAGAAACTAAACAAAGAATTTATAACACAATTGTAAAAACAATTATTTTTATTCCTTCTTCACCCAAAAATTAATTAGTTATTTGCATTTTGCTTTTTTTCGTAAATCTACTAGACATCCAATGCAACTTATAGTGTCAAAACAGTGAAAACATGTGCAGGGACATTTGTCACATCCTTACCCATCTACGGTTTTTCTAAGGCTTACTGGGTGTTTATGTATAATACTTATAATAAGGCAAATTCCTGATTAATTGTTGTTGTGTACTTCTATTAAATCAGATGTATACATCCAAGGATGTTTTTCTAAAAATACTGCAAAATATTTACAGGATACCATTATGCAATTAATCTTGTTTATGACTCGTACGCCTAAACAAAGCATTGGTATAAAAATACCAGTTATTTTTCTCAAATGTAATTACGTCAAATTAGGATAAATTGTAAGATATATGCCAGCAATTTATTTCTTTTGTATGTTCACGTGAATAAGAACGTAAAGAATATGAAAGAGCCATTTTTTATGGGCAATGTTTATATTTTAGCAATAAAGTTTACTCCCTAATAATGATAAATTATCGTTTCAGATTACGTGTTGAAAGAGCTGGAGGCGGTTGGTGTCCAAAACAACAAGTGGAACGAGGCATAAGAGAATACCTCCAAGTTGATTTAGGCAGCATTCACGTAGTGACGGGCGTACAAACTCAGGGTCGTTACGATAGAGGGCGTGGCCAGGAATACGCCGAGGAGTATACAATTGAATATTGGCGACCAGGATTCCAGGAGTGGAAAGAATACAAACGATGGGACGGAAAACAGGTAAGGCATTAAGGAAATATTTCTTCGCGAATATTGGTCGATCGACTGGGTTAACGTGGTTTGTGTCTGAAGGAGCGTCGTACGGATATATGCAAATTAAGTCTACAAACGAATTCCGCAAACACTGGAAAATATTCCTTTCATAGGCGAGACGCGAATAAAACACGCAAAACGTCCCATAAATCACGGAAAGATAAAACTGGAAACGATTTCTACCTTAATTTTATACTTTACGATTAAATTACATGTTAGCATAAAAAGCCCTGTAGTAAGAAACATGCATGTATAAGGGAATTTATAGTTATACAGAATTATTTGTGTAATAATTTTATTCTGAATGAGTAACGATTTCAAGTTTTTGCCACCCGCTAAGAAAATTTCATAAATAAACGAACATAAAATTTATTATAGGTTGATGTAATATAAAAAAATAATCAAATAAAGGATGCATCAACAGAAATATAATATTAATAGGAAAAGTCCCTTTTATTTTTGGTGCCGTGTTCCATGATTTTTTTCAGTTTCGTGTTTTAGACGTGAACGCCCAATTTTTGCTATTGAATTACTTTAACGTCTAGCAGTAAATCTTTCGCTATTATTTTTCAAATCCACATGCATAAAAGTTCGAATGGCCGCAAATATGCTTTGTTCACCGAACAGATGGAGTGATCACGTGATGATCATACCTGGTGCACGTGCAAAGGCGGTTTTACAATGGAAAATAGAAAATATGTCATTTCCATCCAGCTATGACTATTTGTAACCTATTGCGGAAACATATTCGTCTTTATAATGAAGAATAAACTTTCATTTTATGTTTTTGGTGTTTATTTCGATCTCAAGCACAAATCAATAAACATTTTCAGTGACAGTCAGGCTGTATTGAAAGCATTGGAGGCGCACAAAGGCCACTCTAAACTGACCTGGAGCTGTAAAACTGTTCTGAATATAATAGGGGCGTCCATTATTAGGGTTAGCTTCCTAATCTGGGTCTCGGGCCACTCCCTCGTTCAAGGTAATGAGGTAGCCGACACCCTTGCAAAAGAGGGTGCTGCGGGTTGTTTCTAGGAGGAGTATTTACTGCTGGACCCTTTGCTCCTGGTCGATGAATCACTATATTATTATCTGGTACGCGAAACATCAGTAGCATTTTTGGACCACTTACACCGATTTGGGCCATAAAAGTAACTTGTCCCTATACTGACATCACCCAAATCTTCTTCACTTTCGTCTTCAGATTCATCACGTTAATCAGGGCATTCACTTCCACTAATATCATCATAGTTTGCGACAAAATTACTAACTGTCCATCAGTCAGATATTTTGTCATACTGTTGCTATTGTTGTTATTTATTATGGAAGAAAAATAACGAACAAAGTTGACACTATGTTTTTTTACGAACTGAATATGAAATTTACTTGAGTCGTATATATATTGTACAAAAAAGATGGGAAATACAATATTATTCAATGCTACTTATTAAAAAAATCCCCGAAGTCGAATGTAAATGAGTGAATCCACTACACACGTACGACAAATGTAAAACAAGGAGCTGTGATTCCCCCAAAAGAGGACAATGGCTATTATCACGATAAAATTCAAACAATGAGTTAGAAAAAGTTAGGTTTTTTTTAAGTCTAACGTAACTGCTATCGTGGGGTATTGAGACACCCAAATGCTATTTTTTGCTAAAAACTGCAAAACATGGTAAATAAGAGGTTGTAGTATATTATACATCTCATTCGCATAGGAGAATATCTGGAACCCCTTCAATTCTATTGATTTTCCCTGCTTCACTTGATTTGCTTCACTCCTATCTACAGGCAGGCAGTATGTTGAATATCGGAAAACTAGATCTAACATTTTTTGTCCATGCTCTGATGTATCACAGAGGCCGAATCTTGGACTACTGCTTTTTCTTCATTCTATACCAGGGGTTCCCAAAGTTTTTCTTAGGCGGGCCAAATAAAAACGGAATAAAATCAAAACAATAACCACGATTTTTTTGTTTTAAATATATTTAACTATTTCTTTTTTTTATTAGTATACTAAATTTAATATAAATATAAATCTTTAATTATATATTTATTAAAACAAAAAAAAACTGCAATCCATCTTATTATATAATAAAAATATAATATATCGTATCGATACCGCGGGCCGAATTCACAGGCTTTGCGGGCCGCATTTGGCCCGCGGGCCGCACTTTGGGAACCCCTGTTCTATACCGTTAATGAATAGTGTCATTGTTAAACCGTTTCCATGTGAAGTTCTATTGCTTGCATACGGCAACGGCAGGATAAATATCGATGCACGTGATTTATGACGTCACACTACCAACTGTACAATACGTATTTGTGGCTTTTTTAAACTTTTCAACGGAGTTATAATCAATAGTTTAAGATATAGATAGTTATGGATTATTCCACTTTAGCACAAATTATCAGTTACGCTATTCAAATAATTATTTTAAGGGTTTATTATCAATTAACGGAATAGGACTTTCTTCTTAACTATTTGTATTCATGTATACCGTTGTCGATAGTTGCTTGTTGTTTTTGTCATCAAATATTGTCTGACATTTGTCCCGTTCGTTTAGGTTAGTGCTTATTTAACGCCTTTTTCTTTGCTACATTATTTTATTAAAATTAGTTCTTATCTCAAATAGTCGCGTTTCTTGGCGACTGTATTACGCTAAAATGCGCCTAAAATATTTGCATCAACAAGCAAAAGAAATGGTTCTTCGAACAAGAACGTGATAGTATTCGCATTAATGGGAAACCTTTGATACTTTCACGACAGTGAGGGAAGTAAGGAGTGTATTTGCACAAATGTAGTGTTCAAAGAATTATAAGCTATGTAATTTTGGCGTGCTGTCGCGGTTTTGAATTATGCTTATAGTCTGTTAGTGCCATATCACAAGCAGTGAAAAATAATAAACCCCTGACTGATACCAAAGCAAATCGGCAAAAGCCTATACCACATGTGTTAGGTATCGATGATGTTACCAAATCATCGATAAGGAATGTTGTATATGAAATGTATCGAAATAATAGGTATATGTACATATCAATTTTGAATTTTGTTTCTAATTATCTTGATATTTTAGAACAAGTCAGTACACGGAATGTCAGTTACAGATTTTGAAGTATAGAGCTATGTTTCACCAATGCCTTTCGTCTCGAGGAATTATGTTAAAAGAAATAGGTTTCCATTGGAGAAGAGATCAACCTCGGCAAGGATTGATGGAATTGCCACGTATAGCACATGCAAGAGTTAATTTATTGCAAAAGTGACTTGAATGACTGTGATAACACTGAATAAATATATAAAATAAAAATGTCTGGGAGTTTATTTGTTACAAGAATTTAGTGTACCATCCTTTACATAAATAATGCTTTCATACTTTTCATTGTACACATTCCTCCTCAGACGTCCTTTCATGTGATTATCAGTCAAAAATTTTGACATTTGAACAATTTGCTTTCTTACTGTAACATGCAAAATCAAATAAAGTTTACCTAATACTTAAATATATATTTCTCATCTCTTCAATAACCTATTAGAAGTACTATTATTTTCATAGGAATACCACTATTTTGAAAAATACCTACAATAGAAAACAAAAACGTGATAAATGGCATTACCTAATATTTATTTTTTCAATGAAAAGTCATTCGCAACGTGTTTTGGCAACAACGACATATAAGACGTCATTCACAATCAATGACGTACATCGATCCTGTTTGTCCTATATGAAGACATGTACTATAATCCAGTCGCTAGAGGTCTGTCGTCTACTTGAAAACGCACTTGTCCTGTATTGTCGCAAGGTGTCAACAAAACAATCTCCAATTACTTATAAATAAATGCAAGGCCATGACATACTATTATTATTATTCTGTCGATAAGTTAATGCTTCAGAGATATAGTGTAATCAGGGATTTGAGTATATAATTGGAAAATAAATTTACACTTATATTTCTGGCTGCTTATTAGTTGGCTCCCGCGGTCAATTTTTAATCCTCTTGGGAAAAAAGGTTACAGGTAACTTGGCTCCGAAAATATTTGCTAATTGGCTCCGTTAGTCGTCCACAGGGAATTAACGTGGAAACTTAAAATGTCATTAAGATGCAATAAAACTCTGTTAATAAGAAAAGAAAGTGCAATAAATAAATCCCACCCTCTTGTAAATAAATTCCACTTCTAGATCTTGAAAAATCTTGAAAAAGGGAAACCTGTAATTGTTTTAAATAATCTTAAATATAATTTTCACAAAATCTTGTGCGAGAATGTGCAAAGATGGCGGTACTTGACACTACTACCATACTTAGGATAGGTGCAAACTTACTGATGATGTGCTTTTATACCTACTTACATAGTTTTCATCAATAGCACTTTGCACCAAAAACGTAATCGTATAATCATTCATGGTATTCTTTCGTTTTAGTATTACCGAGCTATATATTTTCCCTATAAAAAGAGCTTGCAAATATTTTTTTGGAAAATACAATTATTCCGTTTTTGGCAATTTAACAAAGGGCTATGTTCTCCTAAACCGGATTATATCCAAACTAGAGATAATTTTCGGATTAGCTGGGCATTCTTTTAGGGTATAGCTGTCTACAGGTATACCGACTTTTGTTTTACCATTTAACAGGCTTATCCGATAACATTTACGGCAAGGTACTATGAAATCCCCGGGTTGTATATACATTCCTTTTGTGAAATTAGCTGAATTGTTGTATCCACAGACAAGCTATTATGTCTTAAGACGGAAAATCGTTATATTTTTAGACAGATTGTACCGAATGTTTCATGTGTTAATCAATAATGAGCATGCGGAATTTATTTTTTACATTTTAAATAGGTAGTCGAGTACAGAATACACAGACATTAATCACGTTGTGTACATTAATGTAATTAACGATGAATAATGGCAACACTATGTGTAACAGTATGAATAAGCAGTACTTCCATTATACGATTGGCATAATTTAAAATTCTAATTGCTTGCAAAAACAAACATACCCATAAATCACATGCCTGCATTAATTCAGTGTTTCGTTTTTTACAAAATAAACGTCAAACGAAGAAAATAATGAAACTGCATAAATGGCTGTACGTAGCTCATTTTCATTTTTTAATTAAAAGCATCGTAAAATACGAGGACGCTATTTGCATTCCGCTTTATGGAAACCACCATTAATGGAAACATATTCAATGCAAGCCTAACGACTGAAATAGGTTCGCATTTATCATACTATATCACCTGACTTCTAAATGTTTAATTTAGGTGCACAGAGGAAAAAGTTCTTGAATCAAACAAGCATGCAGTCAGTCAACCAAATTGTAGTTTCAAATGGGAGGGAAGATATAATAATCATTTTTTCCATGTCATTTGTCCATGAAATTCATTTGATCCAAACGTATAATTTTTGCAACAAATCTAAATATATTTGTTTTATTGAATATGGAATATGTTTGTTTTAACAATATAGTGCATGAAACGCGCATCTGCACATGGCGGATGCGAAAGCATCAAATTTGCAGGACGAGTTTCGCCGTTGACAGCACGTTTGGTGTGGTAATAGCTTTTCGGACCCTATACCTAGATAGAAAAGTGTTCGTTTTTTTTTTATAATGGCCGGTATATAGACGACGTATGATATTAAATACAACTGAGAGATGATTAGCTCCCTCTATACGGAATTAGTGCTACTATTGCTAGATTTGACCCTACAGCCTAATAAACATATCAAATAAAAATAATTATCGATTGAAAGAAATTCAGTGTGTTGTTTTTAAAGAGATTTGTTTCATACAAATTGTTCAGTTAAAGAAATAATTTTAAATATAAATATTTGTTTGATTCAAGTACTTTTTTTCTGTATGTACAACAGCAATAATATTCACAAGAATATTTAAAATTATAATCAACCAATGCACGATACAATATTATCAAGGACATGGTTTAATACCACGTCTGACGTGATAAACATAGACAATGGAATGTGAGGTTTGTAAAGAAGACAGTATTTTTACAAATTGAGGATGTGCTAAAATATTAGGATTCCGTAATTAAGATATATTTTTGAGAGAAATACATACTTTCCTAAAAGCTTAAGAACTTAACTAAAGTCAAAGAGAACTGTATTTTGTTTAAAGGACGGACAAATCCTAAGCACACTTGAAACCTGCGATTATAGAACTTATTAATCTATAAAATTTAAAGAAAACAATTATTCATAGGATTTTCCCTAAAATGCAATTTTCCTTTCATAAATATTAACAGAAAGTAAACATGTTTTTGGATAGTAATTTTGGTAATCAATAGATAAAATTCACACACTACGGCATACTTTCATACGGTTTTGATTTTATTATTTCCATTTAAATTATTATTAGTTCTATGCTAATTCTATTATTCTGCAGTCCTTGATTTTTTGATTAAAGATTAATATATTTTTCTTTCCAATTAATGCGAATTCTTGTTATACCAATTACCAATCACGTAACACAAAATTGCAATGAGTAGCGCTATGTTAAGATACTAGATTAGTTGGTATATACAGTGGATGTTTTTGGGAGAATAAGGTTAAAAAAATAGAAAGTATGGATGATGACACAAAATCTTGCAAATTCATAAGTCTCTTTATTGTTTGAACAGAAAAAGGCTAAGTACACAATTTCCCTTGTATATATCTATTTCAAATTTCGACTCGGGAGTAGACCTCAGGAGCATTAAAAAAGAAATTGAGATTTATATCTGAAGATTTGGTTGCCTTTGTTGTTTCTTCAGACTGACTAACACTGTGAATAGTAAATACAGGATATTTAAAAAGAATATACGTGTATTACAAGTCAAACGAAACAAAAATTCTTAGTGAATTAACAGTTTCAAAGATAGAGTTCATTTTGTATATTAATCACGGACGTGCCATCAATGCGTGATACGAAAACTAAGCTTTCTGTTGATTGGTAAGAAATCCCGAAAAGTCCAACGTAAACGGTGCAAATTTTAAAAAAATCGGCTGAATTTTAAAGGCTGCCTTTAAAATTCAAGAAGCGATTATTCGAATGATGTTATAAACTGTTCAAATAAGGGGGCATCATAAGTTCTAAGATTAAATTTCTGTTGGTTTCTTGCTAAAAACAAATATAACAACAATTGCACTGCTAAAATAGGACAGAAAGATAACAATAAAATAAACTCATTAATTTAAAATGTATAATCAAATGTGTAATACATGGCTGTATCGCATACCAAGGACGCGCAATGTTTATGTATAATCAAACATAGCGACAACATAACCCCTTCATTCCTCTGCGCCGTTCTGTATTTATTCATATCAGTTTTGATGAGTCCTTTTCATCTATATTCGATATTTGTGTCTTTTTCAAGACTCTATTAGCACATAAAATATAACAGGCAAGGTGAAACTGTATCAACATACTTTGCATTTATAATAAATCTATAATGTACAGAACGTTGAGTCCGCTTTATCTTTAAAAATAAAATTTACAAAATGTATAAGTCGAACGTAGTATATAAAATTCCTTGCGCATCGTGTGAGAAAGTATACATCGGTACCACCAAGTAATGGTTGCGTAGTCGAATGTCCCAGCATTAAAGGGATTGTAACCTATCAACCACTAATACTACTCTAGCTGACCATCATACACACAGTGGGCATAAGCTCTCCTTTGACGATGTTAGCATACTAGATACACAGTCTTGCTATCACAAGAGGATGTTCCTCGAAATGTAGCATATAAAGACCACGAAGAACTGTTTAAATTTTCGAACTGACATAGAGGGTCTCAGCGAGAGCTATAGTTATTTATTACAATTAATAGCCCCCGAGGTATTGGTGGGACAACTTCAGTGACACCACCTCAACAATAATAGCAGAGGTTGTCGCATTACTGACTCTTCACGTACACACTTGCTTTCATCTTTGACTTGTGTTTTATAAGTTTGACATCAATGTTTCAAATTACTAACTTAATTATTGCCTACAAATATTTCATATTATTAAGTATATTTCATATTATTAAGCATATTGTAGGTCGTTTTTTCTCCATTGACATTTACATGGCCTGGATTGATTAATAATGTCCATCCTGTATATTGTTTTTTTGAATTTACCGCCAACACAATTCCTCAAGTTGTGTTGGTGTTTCTAATTTTTGGGAGGTTGGTACAGATGACGTAGTGCTTTGTGATTTCCGCTTTCTGTAACGTATAAACATGGCGATTTCTGCTCTGACTAAATCACCGATGTTAGCTTTATAGATGAATATGCATGGAATTCTCCGTAAAAATCGCTCTTAAACTTGTGTGTCTGCTATAATGTGCGACTGTGTTATACTATTCAATATTTTAATGTGTTAACGTAAATATCTTGTCCATATTTTAACGTGTCAAGCAACATTTTGATTCACAATATATAAGTAATTGTTCAGTATAAATTTCTCTTTTTGTCCTGTCATCAATCACATGTCTTGTAGTTTGTTGTTCTGAAGAAGCTTTCAAATAAAAACCGAAAGCTCGAGCGAGACAATAAAGCTGTGTTTTGATTGAATTCCCAACAAATTTGATTTTCGAATTCTGACCAGTATAGCCAATACTGTCCATCACTCTAACATAAATAAAAGTTTACTTTTCATTATAAAGACAAATATGTTTCCGAAATAGGTTACAAATAATCATAGCTGGATGGAAATAGATCGGAAGTTCTTAGATTTCCAGTGTAAAACCGGCTTTGCACGGGCACTATGCATGATCATCACGTGATAACTCCATCTGTTCGGTGAACAGGCATTATTACATTATTATATTGTTGAACGTGCAAATAAACAATACAATGTTGTAGTATAATTTGAAACCCATTTGATTTTCTTATAGCACTTATAAGTTAAAGTTGGTATTTTAAGCGTCTGGCCAATAATTGGTTAGTGAAGAGGATGATGTAGGTCGCTGAGAAATAGGCGCCGCTGCTACTTTAAATCACAGATAAATTTGTGAGGTTGGTGTATCACCTCTGAAACGTAAAATTTTGTACGGCAGTTATTCCACACATCTCTTTCACTAAAGACTTATGCGGACAAGATTAACATAAAGGAGCCTTTAGCTTATCTTATAGTTGTTCTTCTTCTTCTCTTTTATCCTCTTACCCCCTTAGGGTGTCGGATTGGAGGTTCAATTTTTCCATGCTTCACTGTTCTTCGCCAGCCTTTCCATCTCAATCAATGATTTTCCTCTACACGTACCCATTTCTTCGATCTTCTGCATCCACTTTTTTCTGGGTCATCCTCTTTTTCTTCTCTGCACTCCTCCTGATTCCGTTATCTTTCTTAATAATGTGTCTTTTTCATTTCTCATTATGTGGCCGAACCATCGTAGCTGTTTCCTTTCCACAAATTCCACTATTCCCTCTTGCCTCAGTGAGCCCCTTATTCTTACATTTGGTATTCTATCGTATCTTGTTCTTCCCTCGATTTTCCTCAAGAACATCATTTCCGTCGCATTCAATTTACTTTCCTGCTTTTTATTTCTCGTCCAAGTTTCACTTGCATATGTTAATGTAGGTCTCGCTATTGTGTAATATTTATTTTTTGTTTTCTGTATTCTATGTGCTATGTCTGTTCCGATTCTTCCATCCTCTGTTATCACTGAACACAAGTATTCAAATGCACTCACTATTTCAATAGTGCCTCCTTCTATTTCTATCTTTCTCATCTCTTCGTTATGTTTGTTGTTTATTATCATCATTTTTGTTTTTTTTTTTTCGAGTTTATCATCATTCCCATATTTTCTATCCCCTCTTTCCATATTCCTAGTAGTCCTTTAACTTTCGCATATGCATCTGTCATTATTACAATGTCGTCCGCATATACAGTTGTTCATGATATTAAAATACCATTATTTATTAGCAGATATCAAACATTTTATTAATTTTGGCTGATTAGTTTACAAATCTTTTTGTGTAAATATGTATTTGCGAATTTCTATTATTAGATATGGTCCACATATAGCTATAGTACCTACAATTTATTACAAAAATTAATAATTTAGCTCAGGTATGTAATCTAAATAATACCATCACATGCACTTCCTTTTACTCTAGGAGGATATGACTTATTCCTACAACAAATTTTAATATTTACTATCGGGATGATATTTCGTTCTATTACTCCATTCTGATAAAATGCGATTGGGTAGTGTAGAAACTTCTACTACAATTTTTTTATTACAGTTTTACGAGAAATTTTGTTACACATTGTACTTGCCACTATATGCACTACAAAGTATAAACAAAGTACAAACTTACGATCGTAACAAAATTTACCATGATTTTTATTTAATTGCATCGAAGGTAAAAATCAAGGGGAATGCAAAGTAGAATTTTTAAAAACGAAAATTCGATTATTGTCGAAATCCGTGGAATGAAAAAAACTCAACTGACAATCTATCGGAAATATAAAAAGAATAAGGAAACTGCTTCAAACTAACATGCTAATATATTTCCTAGTTTAGTCGTACACGATTCACTAATCAACGCAGTGAGTGTGCAGAAAAACATAAAGGTAAGAAAAAACTATACGACGGTACTCAATAATTCTACTTCTAGTAATTTAGTTGACAACTAGAGTTTTTACTTAACATTGTATTTATTGCAAGCAATAAAATGATTTCTTAATTATTTATTTATTTATTCTATTTTTGTAATCTTATACGTACACACTAGGAAATTATTGAAAAAAATTTTAATAGTTCACGCATCACCCAACGGTGATTACGTTTTATCTTTAGGCAAAAATTCGGTTATCTAATACCACCAAATTCGTTTCATCTTCATATAAAAACTAACTAACCCGTACAATAGCAGTTTATGTAATGGGTACTGCGGCGAACAGTGCGGAATTGACTTGTTACATTTATGGAGTTTAATCACAAAATGATTTTATGGCTAGCGAAATAAAAATGTAATCTCTAAAAAATTGCACCAGAAATAGCCTCTGCTCCCATTCTATTACGACGCTTCCCATTTTATTCGCCGGGCGTAATAAAAACAATTTGCACATGCATTTGGGTCTGAACGTAATGTACTCTCGGCGTGAAGTCTATCAAATCTAAATTAAACCGTTCTCAAAATGAATACGTGTCATATATATTAATTAATATTCCCACTTATTCAAATGTTAAAGCTCGCAAGTACGTATACTTGCAATGCTTATGTATATAGCATCAATAATATAAAGTGCTGTTACAATAAATAGTAGAACAATACGGGGTGAGTCTAGCATAAAAAGTACTTGTAGAAAGTCTAGAGGTTGATAGTGATTATTGTTTTATATTTTATTTTGAGTAGATGATGTAATCTATAAGCAACATTCTAAGCGATCTTTGGAGTTTTCGCGTGTATTGTTTAATGCGACTTCGTTTAGTCGCTATTGTACACACATAATTTCGCTACATTTACTCATCTACACTATGCTGATTTCATTTATGGGTATCGCAACGGTAGTGGTAATCGTTTATTTGCCGCACAATATCAATGCCGCATTTCCAACAGAAGAGTGCGAGATGGAAATGTATTTCAGGCAGTCTTCAACAATGGACGTTAAAATGGAGTGTTTATAAAAGTGTAGTATTATATCTTATCTTGGCTAGCTGGTCCTTGCTTTACACTAGAAGAAGAAATTATCAGTACGGTAGCGCATAACCTGGGTGCATTGCCACCCGTCTTCAAAGTAATCAAAATACAGGGAGATCATTCGCAAAAATGACCTTTCCATATCCAGCGCATCCAGAATTTGCATGGCGGTGATAATGCTTTGGGGTTGCATCTTTGGTACTGGATAAACTGAAACCGTATACTTTACAAATGTACTTTGTTCACTTATGAAGCTCCTTAGACTTGTAATGGAGTAAATAACTGTCCTAATGGGCATCCTCGTGAAAATCCGCCCGCCGCTATGGAAAGTAACTTTCAGCATCTATTCCGCATTAATGTATGGTGAGGTGTGATCAATACTCAATTATTTGGCCCAGTTGTGCTAACTAATCGTCTTACTGGAGTTAGATTTTAGAATTTTTAGATAATAATAGATCTACTAGATGATGTTCCTTTGAATACTAGTCAAAACAGGTACTTTCAAAATGATGGTGCCCCTGATGGTTTTAGTCTTGCTGTGATCGATCAACCTAACAATCGCTTTCAACGCGGAATTGACCGTGGTGATTTATAAAATTGGCCACCAAGTTTACCAGATTTCAATCCCCTTGATTACTGCTTTTCGAATGGCTCAAATTATTACTTTATGCAACAAAATTTGCTCAATCATATTGTCAAATATGCAGCACCCGTAATAGAATATTACGGTGCACTTCAACCATCTGTACGTGCGATCCACAAACGAGCTGCATCGTAGCGGACGGTGGTATTTTTGTAAATTAAAATTTAATTTCGGTTTACGATAGCTTTAATCAATGCATATAATTATAATACAGAACACTTTTCTTTGCTGGTGAATTACTATTATTAACATGGGTTTCATTACTATCCCAGTAACCGTCGACATTCGACCATGTCTTTAGGCTTTTTTGTCCACTGTTACCCCTCCGAATATTGAGGGATCCTCACCAATCACCAACCTGTATAACTCCCAAATGCGCCTGTTCATTAGAAAAAGAACAAATATACGAGGGGTGTTCGGTTACTAAGCTACATTTGTGAATTCAAGATAGACTACTTTATTTATAGAAATCAAACATACACTAAGTATATGCGCGAACTGTTACTTTTCAACATAATCGCCGTCAATGTTAATGCACTTATCCCCAGCAAGGCACAAGCGTCTGTAAAAGGTCCGATCCAAATTTGCAAAATACTGCCGTACTTCCTCTTGAACTTCGTCGTCGTTTTCAAACCTCTTACCCGATAAATGAGCTTTGAACGGCCGAAACAAATGAAAATTAGAAGAAGCCAGGTCTCGATTCTCATCCGTTTTCGCTGTTGATAGTTTTTTTCGCACACCTTCGAGATCATCGTTCAGAGCTGTGCGTCCACTTTTGAACTGTTTACACCAAACATTAGCTTTTTTCGACTCATAACGCCTTCTCCGTAAATCTTCAGTATTTGTTATGAATTTCGGTAGGTGTTTCATTATTTGCATGCAAAAAACGAATGACCGCTCGCACTTTAAACTTGGAGTATGTTTCGATCGGAATTGACATTGTGCGGCTGTACTGGGCAACAGACATCTGCCATCTGGGCAACAGACATCCGCGGCTGGTGGCAATGAGTTGGGTAGGGCTACGTCCCGGCCGTTTGCCGTCTTGTAGTTGGAGAGTTGGTTGAACGATCCTCAAACGCTTCTGTACTACGTCTGTACACGTTGTACTGAACCTAAGGCAATTGCAATAGCCCCCTATACAGTACATATGCACATCTAAAGTGCGTGCAAGTTTAAGCCTGATCGGGGCGACATAGGCGGTGTGTCGCGCAAACATGCCTTAGTAACCGGACATCCCTCGTACATTTTAATTTGACAATATTATAAATGTAAATGTGAAAAGTTGCTTTTTCGTAAATATTTACAGATAAGCCCCTTTTCTGTCTGTAAAACAATAATAGATAGGAGCCAAAGATAACGAATAAAATATTTATTGAGACAAGGACCAGAAACTAGTTATGAAAGTCAATTCGCGCTGACTGCCTCTTTTCGTTCTATAAGTATGAGGTTAATTTCAATTTGATGTCCAACTATGCATCTTCCAAAACGTTCTGCGTTGGTGAATGGTGAATGGTTTTCAATCTATACACCGATACATAGTGTCCTTTATATAGTATTGAGGTGTGGTTTGTTTACTTGTTGAATTGCACTTACTATAGATCATCTGTTTACTTACAAAAGCACAAATCGTATACCTAATCATTATATGTGCACTGGCTGCCATGCTAGTATCTTTTATAGTTCTGAAAAGAATAAGCAATGTTTCGGTTAAATTTATGATGTGTCATCAACACGTACTTTACCTAATACACCTAAATTATAGAGCGTTTTTAATTTTGCCAAAACTATTAACCGAAAAAATTCCATTATAAGTTCTATCCCAATACGCAGTTTGCTGCCGGTTCGTGATGACCTGCATCAATCAGGCAACAGGTTGGAGCCCTTGTAAACTGAAATATGATTTCTGAGTGGTTCACGTGATCACGAACCGTCAGCAAACTGCGTGTTGGAACAGAGCAATAGACTCATGGTATCTTGTAGGAATGTCAATCCCACATTCAAGCACTCCCATCGTTGCCAGAAATACTAGAGATACGCCATCTAAAGGTCACAGATCAAGGCTCCAACCAACCGAACGGCGACAATAGAGATCGGTAAGGCAGTACCCTCGTCTAGCTCGGATAGTACATGGACTGTCAGTTCTGGTAGACGGACTGCACGTAACATGAGAAACATCATCATCAAAACAGTATCTCGTCTCTTGTAGGAATCACCATACCAAGCAAAAGCAATTAAAGGGTACGCAAGCATTGAAGTTGGCCTCAAGCTGCTGCCGAATAGGCGTCTTTCAGCGTCCTTCCAAATATCAATGCAATACACAAAATAAAATCAAACACTTTAATATAACACAAAGATTTAAGAAAATAGAATTTGTACAAAAATTGATATTTTCAATTGGTTAAGTTATTTAAATTATTTCACTACTTGCTATTTAGATATACGGACGTCCCATTATTTCCGAGAAAGCTTCAGATAACGACATTATGTTACAAACTATGCAAAGGATTTTCTCATCCAATTATCCTCGGAAATAGAATTTTCTCATGTGAACCACTTCAAAGTACCTAATATCTTTGCAGGAACGTACATACGTATTCGACAACGATTCTAGTTTACGCAATTGAAGCGATTAATTTAGAAAAATATCTTTGTGGTTCTTACCGAAGTGACAGCTACCCATTTTGCTAGCGTGCCTAAGCAGTTTGGTCGACCCTTCTCATTATCAGCAACACCCCAATCATATTGTAAGACGGGTTGTGATGCAACAGATTATAGAGGCGAAAATATTCTTTCAGGTTATTATACTATCGAAGATCATCCGCAAAAATATTTTATAATAAATTTGATAAAATACGTTACAGTGTTTTATAATGTCTTATAACAGAACTTGCCAAATATTTTCGATAGCGTAATACTGACCTATTGCTGGTTATCTAACAGCATGTTAATTTCAAGGAATTTTAATGCATTTGGTAACGTAACTGCAAGAGTATCGTCTAATTTGTTTTTCTGTTTTACTCGAGGAAATGCTAAGTAGAAAAACATGTTTATTGTTTAGAAAGCGTAGAAACATCTAATTTAATGAAAATACCTAAACACTCAGTATAACAAGAATGTGTAAGCTAAACCTATAGCACATTTCAATAATTCTTTTAACTACAAGAAGTAATTTATATTCACGACTAATAAGATAATTCAACTGTGTAAATTGCTAGGTATTTACAAATGTATATTTTCAGAATTGCAATACTAAACAAACGAAACACAAAAAACTGCTCCGGGGAAAAAATCGCCGTTCATGAGATATTATTTCTTGCCTTCCTGTCACTCCGTTCGTAACTAATTGATTTTCCCCGAGACTTTTCGTAGAAATGAATGGATCGCAAACGAACGGGTACTAACAATTCACATTTTGCTTTCTATTACTGATCGTGAAAGATTACATTTACTGTAGCAACACCTTATGCTGTTACAGTATTATTTGTTTTTGTAATTGGTTAGTCCAAACAATAAGTATAATATAATATATTTAAAACACGAAGGAAATTTAGTAAATAAGTCACAAACTGCTGTGGGAAAGTCGAAAATACCAGTGAGCTATTTCCCTATTTGGCATTTGGTCTTAGCACAATCCAGCTTATGCTACTCAAGTGTCTCCTGTTTACAGTGAAACGTGTTTGTCGCGTAAAGCCATGTATAACTGGGTCGAGAAATTCACTCAAGGACACTCAATAGTTGTTGACGATCAGCGAAATGAGCGCCCCGTTCAGATTGCAACAGATTCAATGCTTCGACGGATGGAAGAGATGACTGGAATTGACACGCAGGAACTGGCTTAGGGTGTTCTCATGGTTTAGCCTACGAACTGATGCACGATTCGCTTGAATTTCCGAAAAGATTGCTCATCTAGGAACACAAAAGTCTTTGAATGGGCTTATCCTTCAAACACCTCTCCCGGTACGCAGGGGAAGGATAGGACATGCTTAACAGGGTTGTTACTGGTGATGAGTCATGGATGCACCACTACTAACCGGAAACAAAAAGCTTGCTTCAATGCAATGTAATCGTCCTTTTTCACCGTCAACAAAGAAAATCAAGGTTGTGCCCTCAGCTGGTTATGCTTACCGTGTTCTGGCATTCTCAAAGAGTGCTCTTGGGCCATTTCCAGAATAGAAATGAGAACCTGACTGCTGTATCATACTGTAGAGTTTTGTTGCTGCTTCGGGATGCAATTTGACAAAGACGCCTAGGCGAGAGGAATAGTGCTCCATCAAGATAACGCCAGGCCGTATTCAGCCCGCTTGGCCCAGACGAGAATTGAAGAATTATGGTGGGATCTTCTTGAACATGCGGCTTACAGTCCCGACCTAACCCCAAGCGATCATCTGTTTCGTCCACTCAAAAGACATCTTGGCGTCAAACATTTCGAGGGTGATGACGATGTTCAACTAGAGGTACACACGTGGTTCAGACCGCAGCCCAAACACTTTTATGCAGCAAGGATTGGGGCATCGATAGCTCGTTGGGATAAGTGCATTAACTTTGTTAAAAATTGTTTTGGCTAACTATTTCTCCAATTATTTTTATAATAGCTTTTTGTGACTTACTTACTGACTTTCCCTCGTATATAGAATGAAACTTACATAAATATGCAATTTGTCGTCCTTAATTTTTCCTACTAAATTTCACACCAGTAGTAGGTCAAATGTAATTAAACAATAACCAGATCCACAAGAGAAACACAAAAAGAGATTATGTTTTCGTACTCAGCAAGAATAAGGTGGAGAATTACAACACCACTCATACATGTTTGGAAACTTGTTAAAGACACTTCAAGTTCTTGAAGATATTGATTTGTAACACACTGTATGTTAAAGGCTACTATCAATTTGATCAAAGTTCCTAATTGTATTTTAGTAATTATTATTCTGAAAATGTTCTTTTCAATATTACCAAACGAATAACTGGAAAATTTAAACAGAGAAACGAACACATGTACGTGGGAAAGCGGCCGATCTTAAAGGCACAACTGTTCACTGTTTGTGACGTCAGGTCTCTCGATAGATATATGCCAGTAGGAATTATCGTATAGGTATTATTAGGTATTCATTATTTCTTGGAATTTGAGATGCACGAAAGATGGACATATTGTAAGATAGAATTACGTATTGTTATCAGATTTTTGCTAGCCAAAGGACCGGAGTGAACCCCAGAGTGACATTCATCAAAAGTTAAAGACTATTTATGGGCTAGGTATCTTAAGTCAAGAGAGGTGTGTGTGTAACAAATTCGAAACCGGTCGAACGGAACTTCAGAACGATCTAGAACAAAACAGAGGTAGACCAAGACCTTTGCATACTGATAAAAATTGTGCCGTTGTTGAAGAATCGCAAAATCAAGGTTCGTGAAATAGCTGAGACGGCGAACTTTCCAAAGAGCATCGGCCATGCAAATATTTGACCTCTCAGCTTTCATAAAGTACACGCTGGCTGGGTATAGAAAACCCGAAATTCAAAGTTCATTCATCTGCGTGAGCTTTTACCGCCAAAAACAACAATTAATTATTAAACGAAAAAGACTTGAAAATTAAGCTCTGATGTGAGATTTCTGCAGGACAATGCCTGACCTCACTTATCGAACCAAACAAAAATTTGGCTCGAAAGAGTGTGCTGCATTCGCCGCATACCTTAGCCCTTTTCGATTCATTTAAGAATTCTTTATCTGCGAAAGGATTTCAGGATTGCAAGATTTCTTGCAAACTGTTGTGATGCTGTGCGCTTGGACTGGATTGGATTTTCGCAATGAAATATTGAAATTGATACCATACTGGGACAAATATTTAAATGTTTATTCTCGTACATATATTAGCGTAGTTTGAACAATGTCAGGAATGTGTTATTAAAACTTTATTGTCGTGCCTGTATATTAACATTTATTAAAATAGTTCCAATAGCAATGGTCTTTTTGTTTCTAAAGCCAGGAAAGGAAATTAGATCTCCTGAAAACGTATTGTTCCTAACAGGTATACTAAAAGATCTAAATTTAACGGCATTTGCCTCTTGGGAGGTATGTGTATACAAAGTAGAGGTTGCATATAAAAACATTTAAAAACAGGAATAATCCCTTATATACGGGAGAAATAAGCGGGGCTACTTAAATTGCATAAAAATTGATTTTAGCTCATCTCATGGATGGGGCTGTATATCGACAAAGTTAACGATGCTTTAAGTTTATCGGTAGTTAACGTTAAATGTATATTGTTGCATCGCAGATACTATAGTCCAGTTCACCTCTTAAAGGAAGCATTGCTATTATGGACTATATCCATCGTTTCTTTTTATTTTATACGTAATCCTTTTCTATAACGGGGATTGTTGCCCGATACTGTTAGGTGGCTATTAATATTAGCATAAATAGATTTGCTAACGTTGTATACGATCTCCATAAGAGCAATACTTCCTTGAAAAGGTGAACTGGACTATATTTCTACAGCAGCTAAGATATTTACTTAAAATAAGTATAACTGATGCTGCTGTGCACATTATAATGTCTATATCGCTGCACAAAAAAAAATGGATAAAGTAGAGCATTTCTACTATAAATAAATTCAGCAAACTACCGAATATTTTTCGTCGAATACACCCCCTATAATTGTATTGTAAATACATACCCTTACCTACAAAAGTCTAAACCGTGAGCAGCGAGATTAGTTTGAGGTAAATTTTATTATTTTATTATTATTATTGCGACCCCCTCTTTCTCTATTGCGAAATAATTTTAATGTGCTTTTCATCATGTTTATTATTATCATGTTATTTCTTTATATTATCTTATTCCTTATCCTTTATAAATATTATTGACCAAATAGTATCATGTGTAAAGCTCTTTTTCACGAAAAAGATTCACTACATTGCATTTCCTCTCATATTCAGTCGATAATTTCGTAGTATCTAATACGTTCCAAGTACGTACTTCCATGAGAAACTACGCACAGCAATAGAAATCGACTGAATTAATCCAACAAATATTCCATGATTAGTTATATGGCAGATCGATGGATGTATGTATGTATGAGATAATCATGGTCATCCCCAGGGATATTAACTGCTACAAAACTATTGAAGTTTGTTTACAGAACATTAATCATCGCTTTTACGTGAATGAAGTATGCCGATATCCCAGAAGTTATTATAAGCCAGGATGCGGCGCATGGAGGATTATTTACTTTAGGAAGTCTGAAAATGGCCAAGAATACTTTTCCATTATGCTTAAAATCTTTTAAGAGAGGATCTTGGGCATTTACTGGAAACCAAATTTATTGGTAGTATGTATTTGTTACATTGTTTTAATATATTTTTCTCAATTTATAAAAGCTAATTTTCCATAGTAACACTCAATTTATTTATCATATAAAATACAATGTGTTTGTGTATGAAATAATTTATACAGCAAAAAAAAACTGTAAAATGTTTTGCATTATTTACAAGGAGGTCCTCACGCCTCAGTGCTGTGATTCCAACGTTTCTTGGCAATACCCAATGCATACTTTAATGATCGCAATACATTTTCTTACACTTGCACCGATCAGCTGTAGGAGCGATACAAAATTAAAACATCAAATAGAAGTAAGTATTCTTACTTTTGCTTCTGCAAAATCCGTTATAAGAGTTTCCTTGTCTATAGAAGCAGCTTCTTCTGCTTCGATAGAAAGAAGACCGAGACATGACCGTTGCAGATGCTTCCGTAACGGACACAGATAAAAGCAGTATTATCGCAGTCAATACACGAGGAAAATTAGATGCAAAACTTAACTTTGAACCAAAAATTCCAGGATATCTTGGTATTTTTAAATTTCAGTATTTAATGGAAGTTTGATTCAGTCATATCGACGCCGATAAGAATCACACGCTATTACAAATCTCTATTGACTTATAACACCTAGTTGTTGCCTGGAGATTACGCCATAGATCCGCTGTTGAGCGTTAGATGTCTCTGGAGTTTTACGAAAGAGTCATTCTTACTTGAAATTGGCGATACGACGTACTGAACTGGCAACAGGCAAACCTCCCTCGTACACTGATGAGGGGATTTATCCCGAAACAGCTGCCTGCATGAGAATATCTGTTGCTACACAATCAGATGTGTTGTGTGATCCCAAAAGTATATTTATATATTTTTAAATACATAAATGCTTTCATTTTTAATGGAAGTACAGATGAAATTTGAATTACAAACCCTGTTGAAGTATCTTTATGATATATTTTTGTAGCACTTCCGCATTTGCAATAAATTCGTCTTCCCTTAAATTTACAAATATACAAATATATTTAAATATTGAAACGAATTGATTAGACAATAGAAATGTTTAAACCTGTTTTTCACTTGATTAATTACTGTATCCAATAATTGCAATGTAACTTTACTTTAAAATAATGCTCTCCCTTTGAAAATATGTATGGTTCATTTTTCTTCGAAATTTATATCAACCTTCCATTTTTTGTGCTAGTTCTACAGCTCTTCATTACAGATGGCATGATTACTACGATATTCTTCTAGCCTTTCTGCAGCTGATTTTAGACGATTAGAAGCCCGGAGCAAATCTAAATACTTCCCGTAATTGTAGCAAGTCTGAGGACATTTCCAATTCCGCGAAAATTTTTGAGCAAACAAAGATGAGTTCAAACTTTTTGAAGCCTCCTGGCTTCATGTCGCTCTTCCTTTTTATTAGTAGTCAAGCCAATATTTATAAACGAGTTAATTATTTCTACATAACGTAGTGTTAACAGCCATTAAGGCATTTGCTCTTCCAGCCCATCCAGTAGGATTTAGTTGTTTTAAAATAATTGCTGATTCACCCGGAATGAACTGCGTTTGATACTGAAATCAAAATAAAACTTGTACAACCCCAATAACTGCAAGAAATACTTTAATTTCTTTGATAACTAACTATGTAACTAAATTAATTGCTAAATTCAAGTTATACATATGCTGCACAATGAATATAAGTGACACTTGGTTCATATTACATATTCTCTTTTGTACACCTGAGTAACAACTGCTCATTACACTAACACCGCCATATCCTTGACCTCTGCATTTTCTGATATCAATACGCATTTTTTCTATAAATTCAAATATTTTCTTCCCAGATGTACTTTGATCAATTTTATTAAATCCTAAGAATTTCTCTTTAAATTCATCTTTTTAGAGTCACCTTCTTCCAAAATCTAATATACAATATCTAATTCAAATATCTAATTACCAAACTCATTTGATCGACTTTTGAGAGATCCTGAATTGTGTCTGCAATTAAGGTAAAAAATGGACTTTTGTCAATTTTCAATAGTAAATGTTCTTGTAATATGCTAGCAAGTGAATTAATTAATTTTGGATTGTGAAACTTAAATAATTTATAGTTCTTTTGAGTAGCATTATTAGCCCTTTCATGACAGAATCGTTTTTGGCAAGTATATTAACTTGTGTTAAAAACTTTCCATTGTGTGGCAAATTCTCAGAGGGTTCCCGAAATGCGAACATATTTTTTGCTAAACCTAGCGTGATGTGAGTCTGATTAAAACTTGCTTCCAAACTTTGAACTTTCGATTAAATTTTTATTTAAACTTTATACATTTCTTTGCTCTCCACTAATCATGTATGCAACACCAATACATATGAGCCTCTGCAGAACTATGATTTGTATTCACTTGTGTCTTTGCCGAAAGAAGTTTTATGTTTTGAAAATAACCAACAAGGTTCACAATACGTTTTTTTTTTCTTCTCTTCATTTGATTTTCTTGTGTGCACATACTCCAGAATTGTTATGTACATTGTTATAATGAGTTGAGAAGGTCCTATTTTTCGTGTCTTTTGGTAATTCAATTTGAGGCAGGCAAGAGCCATTCTCAATTATATATCTTTTCATTTCATCGTTAGATTCACGTTTTTCAAATTAGTCTTATCTGAAAGATATTCTTCTGTACTTAAACTTTCTAGCAAGTTATGTATTCCAAGTGCAATGGTTCTCTAATATCATTACTTTCTAATTGTCTGTTCTCGTTCCCTTCTTTGTACTGTCCAGTGTCGATCGTGTTTTCTATTTCATGTATACTTCCCATTTTCTGCTCTTCATCTATTATTTCTATCGAATCATCTTCGAACTGTATAGACTGACTAAGTTGTTCACCATCTGGACTTGAATTCATGTTTTTTTCTCCAAAAGCTTATTTTTGACCACTGACTTATTTGTTGTAGCTTCCACTTCTGTCTTCTTTTTGTCGCTCCACTTGTTGAACTGTGAGACTTGTGTAACGCTTTAGGGGTTTAGAGAATAACACGAAATAAACACTTAGAATCTTAGAAACCAAATAACCGAATTAAATCACTATTCTTTACTAAACACTTGAATAACTAATCACTTAAATTTTACTTATTTATATTCACTATTTATTTCCACTATTCATATTGACTCACATATTATATATCAGATAAAATAATGTGTCAGCTGTGCTTTAGTACCGATAAATATTTTTGTTTGTGATTATGGAGTGGTATGACAATAGACAGGTTTTGAACTCTGAAATCATATTCATGATGGTTTGCACAAAATTTGTCCAGAGAGTGTATCAGAGAGTAGTGTACTGGAGAGGTAATTTAATGTAATAAACAATATATGAAATATTATAATAGCCCAGTTACACAGAACAATTTGCACAAAAAAAAACATGATCAGTACGAGTCATTGTACAAAACCGGAGAAGTAAAATAAATTCTGTACTATATATTATTTATACGCCTTGTATAGGTAATATATAGTTCTTGAAGTTTTTCCGTAAAAATTGCATAACAGTGACTTTTCCTTAGGTCGATATAAGTTTCGCCACTAAACTTCTTTCATGAAATTATTAGTAGGAGTACAGCTTCTTGCGTAAAATACCGCGCAACTTTCATAGTTTCCTATTATTTACTGCAAAACTTTTACAGCGCTATGTGCACAATGTTTATACATAGCAGTTCTACTGTTACGTTACCCAACACATCAAATTAAGAGTTGCAACAAATGTTGCTATACTATGATTTAGTTCTTATTTAATAAGTACTGAAAAATATTTGATAGTTACGCTATTGACTTCTATTATTGAATGGTGCTAAGCTAGCTTTTGTTTGTATGTACTTAGTTATTTTATTAGTCTATGTTCCGAAAGTGTTGCGCCATAACTAATATTCTAAGTTATGAACGCAAAGCGCATTCGAATCGATATGGAACTTAATTCGAGAATGTACCGCATAAGAACGTGCCCTTAAATATAAAGTTTGCACACATTAAAAGACCCAGCCCGTAATTTGTTTTCCATATCCCATTACTATGCTACTCAAAGCACGAAAAAATATTACTACGGTTGAGAATTCCGTACAACCAACTGAAATTTGATTTTAAGAAATCTTTTGTATATGTAATGCGATTGTTAGTTGAAATTCGTTACGTTCGCTCGGTTTGAAAAACACAACCGCACCGAGCGTTATTAAAGTGGGATACGTGTGCTGCTTAGAAAATTGGTATAAAACTCATTCCTGTGTCAGAGTTTACAAAGAAACCACTGAATTTCCACGATCTTTAATCTCGTCAGATTGTCTGTCCGCAAACACAATACACCACGATGATATCGTTTAAATACTCGCTTGTTCCATCCGCATTGTGCACGGGACGACAGATTCTGTCTTCTACTTTCTTTTATCATGTTTTCTCATTGTTTAAGCTTGACAATCTACCCTAACGATCTACGTTATCGGCCACTGCAGACTGCAGATGTCTCTCTACTTGTTTACTTTTAACCGCATTTGTATATTAATTAGTAATTACAGTTAGTACAATTTTACATGAAATTTCGTTCCCCTCCATTCAAATAAACTTCCAAGCAAATATTTCTGGTTATTGATATAGCTACTGCTAATTACATTACTAAAATAATTAACTGCCTTTAAATATTTTAATAAGGAATGCTATTAAATAAAAAAAGAACTTACTGCAATAGCATTGATAATACTCAGGCTTATGCCTAATGTCTTATGGCTAATGCTAAGGAAACATTAGAAAACTAAAGTAAAATGCTAGGTATTACTATCATGAAATAATTACACTCGTCAACATTTCAGATTTATTTTGTCCCACGAGCTAAAATGGGTGAACTTGGTAGTACTTTTTACACTTATTTCATATCTGTTTTCAGAATTTTTCTATCAGGTAGGGTTTCAGAGTAATAAAGCAATGAAATTTTGTGAAAGTATATATTATAATATATATATAAATTTAAAAATGACGTACAAAGTGATGTATTTACTTGGAAAATGTGCTGATATATGACTTTCGGCTGTACTTTGCATCAAAAACATCTCCCTTCAGCGTCCAGCAATAGTCTGCCAATATAGCAGAGCTCCATTTGCCTTGGTATCATCAGCACTTTCATCGTCGCTTAGTGTCGTGTTTTTGGAGGATCAGGTACAGGCAATTTCGGACTGGGGGCTACTGGTCTCAGTGCAGATGGAATATTAGGATATTTTATAGTATGTTTGGATTTAGAAGTAACACCACTTATATTTGTTAGACAACAATAGCAACCGGTAATATGATCTGATGGTTCCCTCCAAATCATAGGAATAGCAAAAGGCATATGTCGTTCACTTTTTGCCTACGCTGTAAGAAGTCTGACACACATAACACAGCAAATATGGGGGGCCCAGCTTTTGTCTTCATGACCTACTTTACATTTGAAATACTGCTCATGGCACTTTTTAAAGAGAAGTGTAAAAGACCGTTTTGATATTTAAATGTCAATTCGGCGCAAATGTAGCAAAAAGAGTTCGGGTGGTTTACACATTTGTTTGGCATTTTTACAGGTAATCTAATGTTCGCGGTTTCAGTACAATAGTTTGAACGCACCACAACGCAACACTCTTTAAAATATTAACGTCAGCGTATATGTTCATTCACCAAGCTCTAGCCGACAACTGAAATGCAGGTCTTAACACGTCAAGACATATTAAAACATTAACCATCGAATGCTGCTTGATCGGTTCCGAGCTCTAGTGGACAACCGAAATAACGTCAAGGCATGTTCTCGTATGCTACATATCTGTGCATGCATATTTTAAGTGGATAAGCGAATATCCTGGAACATAGAAACTAAGGGTGATGGAGATATTCTGAAAACATAATTGATTTCAGCATGCAAAAGTATATGGGAATCAAGTATTTTTGTGCTTGGGACAAAAATCTTGTTAACCAGTTTTGCCGAAGATTTCTATATTAATACTTACACAGTGAGCACGTAAAGTTCATTTACAGTTTAAGTGTTTTTTTTTCTCTCCAAGAAACGCTCGGACCTGTCGATTTTTGATTTTAGTTGCTGTTTTTCTAATGATTATTTCATTTATACAGGGTCACCCAATAACATGTTATGATAGCTCACTTATTCTTTTAATGAAAAGACCCTTTTTTTATATCATTTTTAAATTCTACGTCAAATTCTGAACATATTTTATGTATCATATCGTACACCTAAATTCATCTGTTTTCGAGAAAATTGCACTATAACTTGAAACATCAACATATTATTATTTATTTAGAAAAGGTAGTACAATGCAATAAAAATTAAAAATTATTTTATCAGGTGTTGGAAATGACCTCCACCGACTTCCTGGCAGTAGCCGAGACGATACTGAAATTCCTGCAAAATGCTATTAACTACGCTAGGTTCCATCAATCTCATTTCGTCTCTATCCTATTCTTTAAATCTTCGATGTTGTTTGGTCGACTAACATAGATCTTACACTTAAGATAACCCTACAGGGATTAAAGGGGTCAAATCTGGAGATCTGCCCGGCAACTCAATTGGACCCCGACGACCAATCCATCGTTCAGAGAAAACCGAATCGAGGTACTCACGCACAGAACTAGGTACTAGGTCGTCTTTTAGAAATTCTAAATATCTTGCCATCAAAGAAAAGGGTCCCTAAAATCTGGTTTTCAACAATGCCGGCCCGAACAATAACTTTTTGGATTAATTGGGTATGACATTCCATTATCCGGTATCCCAATACCGACAGTTTTGCTTATTTTCACCTCCATTGAGACAAAACGTTCCCTCATCCGAAAATACAATTCGTCTTGAAAACTGTGGATCGTTATTGCACAAATTCATGAGCATCTCGCAAAATTCAAGTCGTCACTTGTGGTCATCTTCATTCAGTTCATGAACCAACCGGACTTTCTAAGGATGCCATTTATTTTCCTTTAGGTACTTTAGGACGAATGTCTGGCAGATCTGATTTTCCAAAGCAATACTGCGGCTGGGCTTATGGTGGTTTTCTTGAACAGCCAGTAATACATTTAGCTGTTTACCTTCTGTAAACCGACCTTTCGCATAATTATCCCTGACGTGACCAAAATCACGATATCTTTTTTCTATCTTGCTCTACTGTCAGCAAGATAGAAAAAAGATATCGTGATTACATACATATTGGCTCTCTGTGAGGATAACCAATCTCACCAGTATCTCTACTCGCACTCTTTCATTAAAACGTACCATTAAAAGAGAACTTATCGTAATAAGTTTTGCTAAAGCAAAGTCACTTAAGATATGAGTCAACTGTCACTGTCAACAGTATGACTCAATTCAAGGTTTTATTTACATAATTTAAGTGTTTAAGTTTCATTGAATTTTTTAGGCTTATACATTTTTTTTCGGAAACAGTTGAATTCATGTACAGGACATGATATACAAAATATGTTGAGAATTTGACTTAAAATTTAAAAATGAATTTAAAAAAAGGTGTTTCTAGTAAAAAAAAATAAGTAGGCTGTCATAACATGTTTTTGGGTCAGCCTGTATACATGATATAATCAACAGAAAAACGGAAACTACAATCGAAAATCGACGGGTCCGAGCGCTTTTTCGAGAAAAAAGAACACCTAAATTTTAAATGAATTTATTACAAGCTTTACGTGCTCACTGTATATTGATCTATTAATTGTATTAAAAAAAAACTAAATAAAGGTTATGCTGACGGCATTCTTTTCCACGTGCTAATGAGCCTGGGCGTCGGCCTAAGTTAATATACTTGTGATTAAAAAGTGACATGGACAACATATTCGAATGGCTATCCCAATTACCTCATCAAAACATCATTTGAACCTCCTGGGAATGGTTTAATTCTGATGTACGTCATTTATGGTAAGAAAAATAAAACAAAGCTTATACTTATACCCCTTTCGCAGCCTACACGAAAACAATTATTAAAGAATAGTTACACGTTTATATAGTTCTCTACATATAGAGCAAACATATAAGTTTAATAAAGACTTAGTACAAAATAAACGTATTTAACGTTGGAGTTGTGAAAAATTCATAAACCACAGCAGATTAAGGCTGTAAAGTAAATATGGATGTTCTTGAAAATTCTCAGCAAGACTTCCCATTCGAAATTATATATCTACACATATGTACCTATGTAGAAAATAGCATTATACTCTATTTCTTAGTTAATAACTCTGTGGCTTTTATTATTTTTTGCAATTGCATATTATTTATCGCTTTCCATATCTGTAATACTTTAGTGTACACTCATCCAGATGTCAGTATTAAAGCTTTCGATAGATTATTAGAGCAATAGAGATCTCAACTTACCACACTTTAATAATTGTAGAACTTGCAATGTATTCTGCTCTAAAACCAACGCATTATAATGTTTTGTGGGGTTTTATTACCGTACCACAATACGTTTTCCGCGCCAGATTTTGTTTATAATACTCTCCACCCCTCAATGTATCACCACAAGGATAATCCAGGGATCACCAACCGGTGGTCCGATAGAATATTTTGGTGATCCCTGCCACTCCAGTTCTTAGAAGTTTCGATAATATAAATTGGTAATGAAAAGTTACAAAATACTAACAAAAACGATTTTCTACTAACGAGCAGCAAAAGATTGACCCAAAATTAAAGGCAAATTGTGAATTGTAGTAGAAAGCAATAAAAGTTTGGTGTCAGTACATTTTTATTTTGATATGTTAGGTAAAAATAAAATTTCTGTAGAGATTTTCATGTGTATATATTGACAGATAAAATTTGATAGGTTAGGTTTTGGGTTATAAATAATGATATACAGGCACAAAATAGGGAAATAATTATATTGTGAAAGCTATAACAAACAAATGTTGGAATTGTTGTCCATTATTGTCGAAACACATATTTATTCTCCGTTTTAAAATTTCAAATACATTTTGAAGTTCTTCTACGGTGATACTAATTTCCTGTCGTATTGCTATTTGCAACTCCTCTAGATCATGTAGTCGATTTCTGAACACTTTATTTTTTAAATTGCCAAACAAATAAAAGTCCATAGGTGTAAGATCTGGGGAGCGTGGAGGCAATAAGTTTTCGCTTATCAGCCTATTGGGAAAATATTTTCTGAGATATTCCTGAGTAACTCCAGCTCTATGTGTTAGGGCTTTGTCTTGCTGAAAATAACCTTGTTGTAGTTCATCATCATGCAATTGCAGCATGAATTCCTTTAATATGGCACGGTATCTTTCAGCTGCTTTCCGTAGAAAAATATTGGTACAATAATTCTTCGCCTAGACATTGCTAACCATATTCCTATTTTTATAGGATCTAAATTGGTTTTGACAAATTGAAGGGTGGCCAGTATCCTAGGTTCTGTAGTTCTGTGAATTAACGTAACCAGACAAATGAAACCAAGCTTCGTCACTGAAAAGAGTCAGGTCGAAGACATTATTATTATTTAAATGCGCATTAAACCATTGGCAAAATGTTACCCTCCTGTCAAAATCGATTGGACGTAACTGTTGGATCCCGGTTAATTTATAAGGGTGCATGTGAAGGTGTTTAATAAGCGCTTTGTGGCAACTTTGCCGAGAAAGTCCTAAAAGAAAATGTAACAATAACATTAAAATTAAAACAAATAGAATTAGTACCTGTCTGGTTAGCTAATTTTGACAAAAATTTATGAGGACTATGTTCTATTCGTTCCCGAATATCTTCAAGCTTCAGTAAATTGATCGATGCAACCTTGCAGAGAATAATTCCAATTCCCATTACCATTTTGTGTACCGCTTCTGTAATGTGCCTTTAAAATAAAGGCATCATGCTCTGTAGTGAATATTGTGAAAACCTGAAACTTTGTATGAAATGATTCGTACTGTCATTACAATTAATGCGCCACTGACTTACCAAGCACACACGATATTAATTCTTTAGTGGTTTTTAGAAAAACTGTTTTGATTAACGAAGACGTAGGAATAGTATAAAGACAGAAATAATCAACGAAATATAACACCCAGTGTACGAAAGTCAACTGTCAAATATCGGCTATTTAGCGTTCTAGACAGAAATATTAGGAATATTTAATTGGTTGCCAACTTAAAATGTTATATTAGAGGTCACGTGGGTTCCATTACTTTGTAGATTCATTGTTTTGTTGTTTGTATCCTAATGCAGAGACTTAACACTGCGGCCTTGAGGCCTATTGTAACACTGTACATTAAGTTTGTGTAAATGTGTGTTGTGTGTGAGTGAAGTGTATGACTTGTTACTGCCTGCCTCTCCTCGCCGTAAGAGGGCAACAGTGTTGATTCATCATCAACACTGAAGGGTACCGGGAGAGATACCGACCACCCTAGCTCCAATCGACTTTACAAAAATCGATTGTGGCAACGGAGATTCGAACCATCAACATCCGCTACAGATGCCTAGCGCTCTTACCACTGCGCTATCCCGGCAGATAGATTAATTGTATACTCATAGACATTGAAATGCATCAGTACGGTTTTATGAAACGACATTCATTAGTAATGCCATCATTCGACCAGTAGCGCGTTCTTCGGAGAAATGCAAAGGGTGTAACAGATGTTATAGTCGGGGGACTGTCAGTAAACTATCATTCTTCGGACCGACCATACACTTGATTTGTAGGATTGTCTTTATTTATTGTATTAGAAGTTTTTTACGGTTGAGTTTAATAATGTCACAATTACGAACGTCGAGGGAGCTACCATCGGTTTACAAATAAATTTACGATAAATTTATCGCTGAATTTCGAGACTTAATAGATACGCGACGGAGCTAAAATAATTTGTAAAGTTTGACAAAGTTTTCATGTTCCGGAATAAGCAAACCCCTTGCAATTTTTGGAAGCACACGCTACAGGCGTGCTTCCAGTGCCTCGCACTACGTGCTCGCAGAACCAACTCTAGTCACCACCTGACTGAATTTGCATTGTACACTTGGGAAATTCTGGATAAGAACTATGAAGTTGACTCGTTCACAGATTTCTCGTATGTTTTTCATACTATTGATCACATAGTTTTAACAGCAAAACTTTACTATTTTCGATAACCTTTTTTATTAACCACTATCGTGTCAGTAGAGTTAATCATTCTTATACAACGGTTGTATTTCTTGGGAATCTCTTGCTTGGGTAGCTTGCTTTTCATTATGAGTTCATTAAACTGCAACATTTTAGTTGGCTTATAGAAGTCGAATACAAGATGTATTGTTACATTAATAGGTATTATTAATAGTTGTATGTTGCTCTTTTGACAATTATATGTTAGGTTAAGATGCACAATCGCTGGAAATAGCTATATTAATTCTCAACGCTATAATTTTAGAAGAAAGGGGCACTTCGAAAAACAAAGGTTGCTTAATAGTAAAATATTGGAATGGCATTTTTAAGAATCTATTACTGTACGTATTCATCTCCAACGTGAATACGCAATTTAATGGTACTAAAATACGCCGTACAGCTAGAGCTAAAACCCTCTAAAACGCTAGACCGCATCATGTGGTAATCCTTTTAAAAGCATTCGGGATACAGTGATTTTCTAGAAAATTTTATGCATACGCCGCGTAAACGTGTGTGAAGCATTTATTATTTAAACAATGGCCGTTAATTTAACTTTAATAGTTCTAACACAGTTCGTTCCAATTATAGCCTAGCGTGGAGACTTAACACAATACCGTTGTTTTCAAGTGTTCGCAAACATTCCACAGATATATTACCGCGTGTAGTATGCCTATCTCTATAGATTTTGAACTTGCATGGTGTAGACAAGCAGTGCAATATTTCGCAGTATGTCTGTGTTATTCGCCTTTGTTCCAACGTTTACGTAAAACATGAATGAATGTCATAGATATTCTTGTTGCTCGTGACCTAAATGTATACATACACATGTTACGCTGATATACCAAAAAAAGGGAAAAAATGCATCCGTATCGGATTGTGGATGATACTGTTTGTTCAAACATTGAAATGTATTATTATTTTCGGTCTGTGAACGTTTTGGTTTGGCGAAACATGTTAGTTAATTTCCTTGTAGTGAAAGTGAAAAAGAAATGGAAGATAATTATTCAGGTTAAACAGACAAAACTTTAAACGAAATAAAGTAAACGTAAACATTGTAACCATTGAGCAAACCTAATTGATTAATCAATATAAAAAGGTATTAAACGCTGTGATTAAGTAGAAAGAACTTATAACAATAAAGAATATTGCAGCATTATGTTCTATAATTTCAACTAAGACGCGCACTGAATTGTAGACAACAAGAGAGAAACGGGTGTATGGACACATTGTGAAGAGAGAACACGCGAATTTAACGCAATTTTTGCGTAACACATATAAACGGATATATTTCACAGTAAGGAGTCGTTAATTAATAGGATAAATTCAATTCGTTATTTAGATAAGGCACCCACATCGGTAAATATCAAAAGCAACCAAAGAGCTATATACAAAAGATTGTCATAGTAGTCTGATATTTATTGCCTTGACTCGAAAAATTTCATCATTTATTGCCCGGCGGAAAGCAAAATCAATACAGTAATTCATGCATAATTTATAAAACAGTTAGTTCTGTAATTATGGAATTTGAATGATTTCTTATGCATAAAGGTATAAATAAGGCCGCAGTCAACTTAAAATCACGAAAGCAATTTATGTAGGATGCGTAATATTTTCCGCAGAATCAATACCCTACGAGACATCAGAAGGTCACGTTATCTTCGAAAATAACAAAAATTATTATCATTGGTGTTTTGTAGTTCATATGTATGAGATGCTCAGAGATATCCCAATCGTGCTTCACTTGACCATCTTGCGCATTAATTCGCTTAATTTATGAGCTCATGATAAGGAAGTTCTGGTACGATAGAGATATGTACCACCAATGACACCCTAGACGTCATGTTGCGTTAGTTTATTCAAATTGCATGGGATTGTGCATACAGCATTGGAGAATGTATGATTATGATATGATATAAAGAGTATAGTGCTAAGATTCTATGTTATCTTTCTAAATTATGACGTAACCTATAACTTATGCATAACATTTTATGTAAAGGCGCTAAATTAGCTGTAATATCGTTTAGATTTTAACACAATTTTCCTGATGAACATTGTTTAAAAATTGCAATCTACAATAACTGATAAATAACATTGCAAGAGGATAAATTAATATAGCTGATAATAAAGTATGTTATAGTGCTCAGCATTATACAGGTGCTATTAAATGAAATATAATTACAAACAACGAAAAAGAGATAACCAAGACTAGCAACTTGAATACAATTGAAGAAGAGGACTATACTATCGTAATCAGAACGCAAATAAAGGAGACCACAAATAAATACAACCCACTGTACGGGAAGAAACCTAGAACTAAAAGGAACTATAAGATATGCCCATCTGCATGTATGCGGATTAGATCCAAAAACGGCAGAAGCAGGCATCATTAAGCATTTAGTAACAAATAAAATTAACAACCCCAAAATAGAAAAGTTAAATTCAAAATACCCAGAAGAATATTCTTCGTTCAAAATCTCCGCTTCATTTGAATTACTTGAAGAAGCAAAGAACCCTCAGATATGACCAGCAGAATAAATCGTTTTTAGAACGAATTTACCGGAGGAACCAAGAAAAATCTTAAATGAAAAAGAATAGAAAGAAATAGAAATATATAGAAATTTTTTTCTATATATTTCATCAAAATATACAATGTCTGTATAACAAAATACATTACATTGGGGTTTTATCTACATAAAGAAAGCTTTAAATTTTCTATTTTGGCGTTTACCGAACACTGGCTCAGACCGTCACATCTTGACTCTATGAAGATTATAAACTTTCAACTAACTTCAGTTTTTTCTAAGATCCACCCACATTCATGGAGGATCTTGCATATTTACCCAGAATGTTGTTGAACTTCATGAGATGGAACACCTGAAACAGAGAAGTATAGAGTCTATCATTGAATCTTCTGCTGCAATACTTCCCAAATTAAAATTTATTGTATTAAATATATACAGACCGCCATCTGGTGATTTCGATACTTCTCTAAACACACTGGAGGACATGCTGTTAAGATAACAATCGTATATAAGTATCTATTCTTTAATAGCGTGCGGCGATTTCCACCTTAATCTTATGTATGACACCGACAAAAGAGTGAAAGCCTTTACAGATCTAATGTCATAATGGAATATATCAAACGATAACAGAACCCACCAGACTATGTGGGACTGGAGCAAACCTTATCGAAACATCTTTATCAAATTTTCTCTAAACTTTACCAGCCGAATAAACAAAACTTCCCTATCAGACCACTATGGACAAGAAAGTTGTTTTGTGATAACACCAGAACACGCAAAGACTGAAAAACTTCGACTGAGAACAGTGTCGCTCTATGAAATAAACAAGATAAGATCTCAACTTGAACAATCCGCACAGTATCAAGAATCTACGAAAATACATGCCAAGAAAATAATAGAACGACGTAGCACAGTAAACATACCATGATTAAACGAAGAAATTTGAAACAAATGTCAGATTAAACGACAGATATATGAAGCAATGATAAGAAATAGAATTACAAGGGATTTTTATAATAAATACTGCAAACTTTTAAAAACCAGTATCTGCAAATCCAAGAAAGATTATTATACAAGCTATATTTTGCAATCAGAAAATAAAATAAGAGCAACATGGAATTTGGTTGACATAGCAACAAACAAGAACAAAAAGAAACGAACTGACTTCAGCAAATTTTGTGAACATTATAACAATACCAGGGATATATTAGATAAATTCCTTTTACGCAATAATCAAGCAAATTATCGACCCAAAATGAAGCCTGCACAGAATACAATCACTTAAGCGAAAGTTCCATGTTTTTATACGATGTGGAGCCTATTGAAATCTTAAATATTATTAACTCCTTGAAAGATACACCAGCTGCGGGACCCGATGTACTACGCACAAAGTTAATCAAAAATTGTGCAGATATTTTATGCATGCCATTAACAACTATATATTAATCTATCTCTCAGAACTGGCACGTTTCCTTAAATTGTCAATCATAAAGCCGATTTACAAAAAAGGTGACCAACACAACATAGACAACTATAGACCAATTGCCTTAATTTCTATTATAGCAAAGATTGTGGAAAAAGCAATCCTAAAGAGATTAATAGAGTTTGCAGAATCTTGTAGTCTATTAACTAATCTACAAAATGCATATATTCAAGGTAGGTCAACCAAAGAGCAATATACATGTCGGTTAGTTAAATAATGGAACTAATCTCTAATAAGAAGAATGTTGCGGGAATATTATTTGACCTGTCAAAAGCTTTTGACAGCGCCGACCATACAATACTACTACAAAAATTAGAACTAATGGGTTTCCGAGGAGTAGTACTTAGTTTACCAAAATCATACTTGACAGATCGCAAACAATGTTTACAATTTAACGTCAATAATGAACTAGTGCAATTAAAGTGGCTGACCACAGAAAGGGGTATACCACAAGGTTCAATATTGGGAGCATCTTTGTGTATAGGGGAAGGGAGGGCAAGATGGAAGGTCTAACTTTGTGTTGTAAAAAAACTAAGAAGGCGTAGCTTAAATCTTTTA
>JARFOC010000376.1:249852-266664 GCA_031763485.1 Osmoderma eremita | reverse complement strand
CGTAACGCAGGCAAGTGGCTAGGACATTTCGCAATAACTTCGCGGCGCAGTAGCGATGAAAGTGGGTTTAGCATTCGTAGAGACGGTGATGACGCCTGGTACAAAGCGACAATCCTAGTAAGAGAGGAACATTATATCAAGAAAAGATTGAAAGAAGCACCATATATATCCACAACAACAGATGCCATAAGCACACCAAGCCTGGAAATCAAAGATATCTGGTTACCAATGGTTAAGAACACCATACACAGAAGACCGCCAACCACGATACGGGAGATAGAATAGAGAGTAACAGCGCATAGAGATCTGTCAGTTGTTTGTGAGCTGTCACAGGTGTGAGTTGTCAAAAATTGGTTCTCGGATATATTTGCCAGGGAAGTTGCAAGAATGCACTTGGCATGGAACAGCCTTTAACAGGACTACCCTGAATACGACGGTAGTTGAAGTGCCGAAACGTCGGATCAAAAAAATCCAACAAACGATGGAAAAAACCCAAAGAACAACAACTCAATTAACAGTTACCAGAACAACTTGTAGCCGATAACGCTCGATCCAATATTCTCTCAAGAAGGGATACGCTTCACCGTTCTCGGACCCTGTTCTCGTTTCCCGTTCTTGGTGCCCCTTCTCGATTCTCGTTGTTCGTCCCCGTTCTCTGTTGCTAAATATAGTATTCACACACAGTGAATGGTAGTCCGATATGTACGACTGTTTATTGTTTATGTTTAGATTGAATACGAAGCGGTGGAAGCGGTATTTTTTTCCTTCTTGATTTAAGAGAGAAACAACTGATATCGAATTTGAATTTGGAACTCCTCTGGCGTTGTTTCTTTAAGTTAATAAGTCTATATGCATTTCTATTTTTAAACGTGGCTACGTTGTATTCTCTTTTTGAACTAGTTGTGTGTTGAGTTTTTTCTTTCTGTAAATGTATTTATATATAACTAACTATAATACATCGCACATAATAACGAGAACCGCTTAGAAAACGGTTATTGGAAAATAACGTCGCGGTGATAAAGGTTATTTGCAAATAACCGTTTGCCCCATCCCTAATGTGTACCGGGCTAACCTGAACGAGGCCAAGGTTGAAGAAGTATCAATAGCGGTGTAGAGTGTAAAACCTTAATCACAGCATATATTATATTTGTCAATATTTCTTACTGTCACTGCTAAAATGTCGCGTTACACAATACAGGAAATGATGAAGTGGTACCGGGCTGATAATTCCTTGCAAAGGGTGTGTGATGGAAATTGTAAACTCAGGATTAACGAATATCGGTGGCACTGCGCTTCAGCAAGGAAACCCACCCATAGGCAGAAAATGTTGTTGCGGAAGGCCAGAAACTCCCTTGGAGTAGTGAGGTGACATCCCTTGTTTGTCGACTCGATCGGCGATTGATTTTTCGAGACCATATGGAGATGAATTATTGTAAAAAATACATGATAACCAAGAAAAAGAATGATGCCCCTTCTATCTAGGCAGAGCGCTCTCGACATCCGTTCAAAGATATTACTTTACACCACTGCCTTGAGACCATTACTGATATATGGGAGCCTCGCCCTATCTAGGATAGCTGTAATTTTGAAACACTGGAGACACTACGAAGTCGGTCAAATCAGAAATGCTGCGTAGATAGTGAGAAACGCAGACCTCCGCGGCGATCTAAATCTTCCTTCCTTAAAAGATTAGATTCGCTCCCTGGAGTTGGATCAAGGTCACCACTTCTAGTCATGTCAGATCTATACATGGTCTGGTTAGTGAGACCTCGCTTACCTAATTGACGAACCTTTTCATTGAGTTGTGTATTAGTAGGACTTTTTATTCAATACTACCATGATTTTTTAAACAAGTAACAATTCAGTGGCGGCTTATGCTGAAGTTACGGGTTGGCATTTGCTGAGAGGGTACCGATTCGTGCGGCGTCGATCCTGCTGTTTCTTCAACAGTAAGGAAATTATACGTAGCAATACTGCCTTAGCTAATGCCCATCCGTACCGTCAGCATCAGCCGCCTCAGATTAGCATGTGTATAATATCGAGTATTATGGGATTAACAGAAGTTGAACAATTACCAACGGCCTGCAAAACTCTGCCTGAATCAAGCATAATCGGCATACGACTGGATTTTATGAGGACAGATACACCGTATCGTAAAACCTCCAGAATTGCAATTGCCTCAACAGTAAAAATAGAAGAATCAGCTTCATTCGGAAGGTTCTCTCGTATTTATTATTGTAAACGTAATATGCACAACCGCAGTTAGTAACAGTCTTAGTACCATCTACTAGAATAACAAGGGTGAATTCCTCTGCGGTCTTTATTAGAATTTAGCTTATTTTCTGTTTGCATTTCGTTTATTTTATTTTTTGGTGTGTTATACTATCTATTTACTTTATGTTTCTTTTGAAGAACGATTAATTATTGTGCAAATTTATTTAAATATATTTTCCAGTACTTAATTATACTTATACGAATTCTTATACGATAATTCATACGAAGCAACTCACTGATGCCAAAGACTCTATTTGGATGCCTTGCTAGATAAACACACTGTTCGGATTACTCCTCCCGCACAGTAGTAATCCGAAGAGTGTGTTTATTGTGCTGCCCCACAGTCCTTGCAATCTTTACTTATCATACCTTACTAGATGTATATACGATCTAAGCGTGTACTGGTGCTTTCTAGGAATGTGGGGAAACGTAATAATAATGCCAGGCTTCGCTTTGCTCGGAATAACCCGGTATAGTGCATCCTTTACGAATAAAATACAAGATCTGGTCTATGATATGGTGGCGCTTATTACTTAATTTATATTCGACTTAATCAGTTACGCTCTCTACTAAACTGATACTATTTATCGAAGCAAATTACTGCACTAGTAGATACTAATACCCAAAGTAATGTATTGTAAGACTGAACGCGAAAAATATATTGTGGAACGAAAGCGTTAATTAGTTCAATGAATAAGAGTAAATTGTAAGGGTACCAAACAACCGCCATTCATAACAAAAGAAATGCGTTTTCCATCCCTGTCTAAATTCCACGCCACATAGCAAATGGTCCCAAGTGTACATGTTTTGTATTCATTTGCAGATTCTACGTGGGAACAGCGATACGGCATCCGTTGAAAGCCATAGACTCATGCCTCCGGTGTTTGCCAGTCGTATCAGAGTGCTCCCTTACAGCGTCCATCGGCGCACCGTTTGTCTTCGTCTGGAGCTCCTGGGATGCTTACAAGAGGGTAAGGAGGATATTGTGAACTATTCATGCTCTGTCACTCAGTATGCAAGTTCTACGCTATTAATTATGGATAAACTGAGTAGCGGATCGCTACGCTCCTGCGAGATGTAATCTACCGTCTCCAAGCAGTAGTCGACTCTTCTGTATCTGACACTGATTAATCACTGCCGTTACTTTATTATGAAGGTCATTTACATGCCGCGTGCCGACTTTTTGATGTTCTACCACCTCCGACGGCGCCGCAATTTGTGCGTTGCTTATTTTTTTGGCTCTCCCTCGAGACTTCGGATCTGTTTTTATTAAAAACTTTTAATCAAAACCTATTGGCGAAAAAATCGGTAGAAATTTACTTGCGTACAAATTTATTTCACAGTTGATTATGTTAACCCCAAACTTCCGGCCAAGTCGATCTGATTTAGTATATACTGACGTTAATTTCTAAATTAGATCCTTCTCAAGTTGGCTATGAGCAATTAACAATGATTTATTAATTTACATATTGTTTTGGGCTATTTCGGAAACGCTTTTTGTAGGATAAAGTTTGATGTGATGTTTTAGTATTTCCATGAAATGTTACCAACAGAACGTGAGGTTCATGTCGTTACTAACTTTCTTGCTTTTTAAGTATAAAAATATAATAATTTGCTCTACAGGCCGTGAAGGCCTAGAACTAATAACATACTAATATTAGGAACTTTCTAGAAGTGCTCTACGCACTACATTTCTCCATTTTCGTCTATTCCCTGCCATCTCCTTCCAATTTCCTGTTTTCATTTCTTTTAGATCTTCATCCACTTTATTCATCCATCTCTCTATTGGTCTCCCTTACCTTAGTCTTTCTACATGCCCCGGCCATCTTATTCTTTGGACTTTGGCAAACGCTACGATATTGGGGCTTTCATATGCTTCTTCCACTTCTAGATTTGTGCGTCCATATTTCCGATTTCCTTTTGCAATTCTTGCCTGGATTTCTTGTTCTTCACGCCCATTTTCTTCAATATTAACTCCCAACTAGACAAATTTACTTACTCTCTCGAAAACACATTTTTTGTTGTTCTTTACGATCACCACCAGGTTATCTTCTCCTCCCAAGGATTTTTCGTTTTCCCCATCACCATATATTTCGTATTATTTTGATTTATTTCCTTGCGTCCTGTTCTAGTCTCCTTGCAATTTTCCTTAGTTAATTTTCTGATTTTGTGATTATTGTTAGGTCATCTGCGAAGGCCATAACCTGGTGTTCATTATTAAATATAGTTCCCGTGGTCTTTATTTCGCTATTCCTTACGATTATTTCTAATGTCAGGTTGAAGAGTGTCGTTGATAGAGGATCCCCTTGTCTCAACCCTCTTCTTACTTCAAATTCTCTTGATTTGCCTCCATTCCATGATATTTTATTCTTTGTATTGTCCAGAGTCATTTGCACGAATCTTGCTAATTTTCTTGGGATCTTTAGTTGTAGCATTGCTTTATACATTTCGCTCCTATTTATTCTGTCATACGCTTGTTGAAATCTATATACAATGTATGCAGTTCAGTTTTGTACTCATAACTTGTAGTTTGAATTTCTTTTAGTGTGAATATTAGATCTGTCGTAGTCCTATTACTTCTAAAGCCCGCTTGATACTTGATAGAATATTCTCGGTGTACACATTTAGCCTTCTCCTTATTAAATGGCCCAGTACTTTATAGCAGGTGTCCAACAGTGCAATGCCTCTGTAGTTCTCACAGAACGATACTTCTCCTTTTTTATGTATCGGGCATATTAGCCATTCAGTCGGCATTTGCTCCTTCGTTCATATTAGTTTTATCATTCCAGTAAGTTTCTCCTGTAATTTTCCCCACCCATTTTTAACATTTCCGATGTTATATTACTTTCTCCCGGTTTTTTTATTATTCTTTATGGTTTTTATTACTTCTCTTACTTCCTCATATGTTGGCTATTCTATCGTACCGCTCCTCCCTTCCTGTAAATATTGATCCTCTTGTCCTTCCGTTTCCCTAACGCTTAGTAA
The DNA here is from genome assembly GCA_031763485.1 of Osmoderma eremita. Taxonomy (NCBI): domain Eukaryota; kingdom Metazoa; phylum Arthropoda; class Insecta; order Coleoptera; family Scarabaeidae; genus Osmoderma; species Osmoderma eremita. The sequence goes on along the minus strand of JARFOC010000376.1, from coordinate 261,405 downwards.
CTTCTTAAAGTAGTAACTCCATGTTTCAAGTATTTCACCTTGTTCTGCTAGTAATGAGTATTCGTTATTTTTTATGTAGATTTTCCTGAGACAGTATCCTTTCTCATTTTTTTTTGTTTCCTGATAGAAGGATTTAATTTCTTTATTTTGCAACTTCTCTCTATTTCTTTCAATTTTACTTCATTGTCGTCTTTTCCTTCTACTTCTCTCTTTAGTTCTTTTCTTTTTTCTTTGTTGTTTAGTACATTCCTCTCATTTCTATTAGCAGCACTACCCTTAGCTTTTTTCTTTTCTTGTGCCGTCCTTTCATACTCTTCATCATACTAGTCATACTAATGTTGTTTCTTTTTTCCTTTTCTCTTTTCTCCGTTTCATGCTTTATTTCTTCTAATGCTTTTTTTATTTCTGCATTTTCAGCCCTAATCTCTACATTTTACTTCTTCATAATACAAGAATAGTTGGCGAAATTAATAAATGACAACAATATCAATGGAGACAATCTATTAATCATTTTATATAGAACGTTGTTCGCGAGATATGAGGATGTATTGGTACACCATCCAATTTAAAGTTTACATTGATCGTGGATACAGTATCTTCCTGTAAAACGATTACTTTCCCCATAAAGACCATTTTATTTATAATTCTTTCAACCATTAAACATTTTCGATTTTAGCAAATAGGAGCTATGATTTGAGTATCAAGGTTTAATAATAGATGTATCTAGTAGAAATAGAAAAGTGTTGAAATAATTGGCGCTGCAAGGTGGGTTTAACATTCGGAAGGACTCTGACGACTCCGGGTAGGCAAAAACTCGAGTCTGTCTTAAATGCTTGCACCCCTTTCATTGCTTTTTCTAGCTTAGTTTTATTAGAGTGTGAACAAGCTTTTTAAATAAATAAATAATGTCTAGTTGCCTAAAACAAAGAAGTTTATGGTCTCGAGATCATGAAGGCCAAAGATCCTCACTAATCAATCCTTCATCAAAAAATTGACAAAGATAATCCAATGTGTGTAGCGGTCCATGTACTATCCATGCGTGAAGTGTACGGAATTGCCGACTTATGGCAATAAAAACCATAATCCCGTAATGGCATCTTATCGGTTAATTGTTTTGGCTCTTTTGATATTTCTTATGTTACATCATGGTTAAGCCGTTCCTCACAACAAACGCGGTCATTCTAGCGGGACTATACGAGATTGAAGTGTACTATATTACCGACCCTATTGCGTTGGCCTTGGTGGATTGTGTCTTGACCGGTGTACCCTAATTAGGATTATGTCTAGACGCATGCAAGCGATTGGGACGATTCGCAATGATATCGGCAACGCATCAGCAATGAAAGTTGGTTTAGCATTCGGAAGGACGCCAGGTCTCGGTTAAAACAAGCGCAAACCTTTTTTTAGAACAACTCATTCTGTTTCTAAATTTTATTTTCAACCATTTTGTCAACAATAGTGCTGATAACGGCATCGCATGTCTAATATATTCGGCAAGAAGTATGATTAGTTCGTGTAATGAAAACCAAGGGCCGTGAACGAACCCTTAAGAGATCAAATAATATCTTCAGTAAATTAAGTGTCCTTGAGGATCACTGTCATACTCCTTCTTTGCTCACTCCATAAAATTTCACATGGCTAAGACGAAAACGGAATCCCTCAAAGGGCAACTCGTTAATTTCATTATCATCACAAAAAAAACTCCTTTTATATATTTTTTGGAATGTTTATTTTTAACTTTCATGTAAATTCCCCCTTTAGTAATATTTATCGAAGTTCTTTGGTGTATGTGTTAATATAATGCAAAAATGGAGGTTGAAGGTACAGATATTATACGTTGATCGTGACGTAAGACGGCTTTCTTGTTTTGAAAATTGTGAAAATAAGTTTAAAAATTCAATAACGGCCCCAAATTTTACAACAAATACCGACATTTTGTAGGATTTTAATCCCGTATGAATTTCTCTACTATACGTATAAAACCAAATTTTCTGGTTCAAGATAAGTATGTTGAAATAATTCACACTAACCTGTGAAACGATAATACACCATCACATACTTTTTGAGATGCACCACATACGATAAAACTTCTCACCATTGTTTGTTTGAAAAAGTTATTCAAAGTAAAAAATTAATATAGAAATAAATAATTAAACACAAAATTAGCAAGTTACATACTAAAACAGAAATATCATAACCATAAAACACAATTCTGTCGGGACCAGAATAGATAAAGTAGCTGATAGACACCTATAGACGATGATAGTTGACAGTGACACTAGTCTAATAAAATGAGTTCTAATTGTAAAATCGCATACTAAATCGCACTGAATGCCCATCTTTTCCCGTTTCCGGTACCTAACGTAAATTAAACAGTAGCGCAAATAGCCTGGTATGCTGACAGCGATATCCATGTAATATACAGAATGTATTATAAAAAAGACGAGTTCGTAGCGGCCTTATTTATAAACCGATTTTAATAATTGAAACGGAAAATTAAATGACAGGATGTAGACTATAAAACAAACTGATCAAATTATTCATAGCCTTTAAGCGTTTTGAGGTTTTAGGGCCAAGTTTTTTTTTTTTAATTAGACTGTACTTTGCATCAGAAACATCTCTCTGTCAGTAATAGTCTGCCAACATAGTAGAGTTCCATTTGCCTTCGTATCATCTGCACTTTCATCGTCGCTTAATGTCATATTTTGTGGAGGTATAGGCACAGATAATTCCGGACTGTGAGGTACTGGTCTCAGTGCAGATGGGATATTAGGATATTTTACAGTTTGTTTGGATTTAGAAGTCATTCCACTTATATGTGTTAGACAAAAATAGCAATCGGTAATATGATCTGATGTTTCCCTCCAAATCATAGGAATAGCAAAAGCCATATGTCGTTTACCTTTTGTCCACCCTGTAAGAAGTCTAACACACGTAACGCACCAAATATGGGGAGCCCAGCGTTTTTTTCTTCATCACCTACTTCACACTTGAAATACTGCTCATAGCACTTTCTAAGCAGAGGTGTGAAAGACCGTTTTTCATATTTGAATGTCAATTCTCCGCAAATGTGGCAAAAAGAGTTTGGGTGGTTTACACATCTCCTTAGCATTTTTGACAAGTGATCAAATGTTCGCGGTTTCACTACAATAGCTTGAACGCACCACAACTCAACACTCTTTAAAACGTTAATAACATCAGCGTATATGTTCGTTCACCGAGCTCTAGCCGACAACTTAAATAACAAGGGTTGCTACCTAGGAATGGAAAATGCAGGTCTTAACACGTCAAAACATGTTCAAACATTAACCATTGCATGCTGCTTGATCAGTTTCTAGCTCTAGCCGACAACTGAAATAACGTCAAGACATGTTCTCTTATACTACATGTCTGTGCATGCATATTTTAGGTGGATAAGTGAATATCCTTGAACATAAAAACTAAGGGCGATGGAGAAATTCTGAAAACATAATTGATTTCAGCATACACAGGTATATGGGAATCAGCCATTTTCGTGCTTGGGACAAAAATCTTGTTAACCAGTGTTATTTAGTCTTGTGTAAAAATACCACTAGTATTGGGAACAAATGACGAGCACTAAGCGGGAATCGAAATGCATAGCGATGCTACAATGTGATAACTTGGTAAATCAAGTTGTCTTGAGAGACAAATCTCTTGCGATCTGTCAAATTGATTTTTTTTTTCTAAAATCTACGAACAGCGATTAGATATGCTTGGGGTTTATTTCGAATGCTGTGATAATACTTATCGAGCTGCAAAACTTTATTCGGAGTGCTATACAGAGAGCGTCCAAGTCGATAAATAATTTTGAATAACGCTTGGTGCTCCTCATTTGTTTCCAATGCTAGTGGTATTTTTACACACGACTAAACGATTATTTTGTTTTTTTTGATTTTTTTTTCTTACGTAAAGGTATACTTGTGATACATTGCTGTTTTCAGAAAAAAAATTCTCCACCATAATCATAAAAAGAGTATACTCTAATTTTAAAAAGAAACTTGGCCCTAAAACTTTAAAACTCCTTAGGGCTATAAATAATTTTATCAGCTCCTAAATCCAGCCATTTAATTTTCCGTTTCGATTATTAAAATCGGCCTATAAATAAAGTCGCTACTGACTCGTCTTATTTTTGTAAGACACCTGTATATGATCTATGGAAGTAGCACTACTTCAATTGTTTCCTGTCAAATAACCGGACACATACACAAAATCAATAAACAACGACTATTTCATGAACAAAATATAGTGGGCGGTTATTTGTGCCATTGAATTTATATATTTGATAGATTTGTAGCAGTAATTTCTATGATAAGTAAGCTTATTATCAACATTATCAAAAATATAAGCTACCATTTTGTAGTAATTATTAGCAGTTTCCAGATATAAATATTTACTTCTACTTTACCCAAACCGGATGTTGTGCCCTCCGTTCGGGCATCTTCGTGCCTGCAGACATTTCTGCGTATCTACAGATGATAAATTATCAGCACCTGGATCGTCCCTCCAAATGAGTTAATTAAATTTTATAAACATTCAAGCCTCCTACAGAACGTGCCATAAATCAGTTTCAACTTAGCCAGATATAACCAGATGTCGCGTATATCGCTGAACTGAATTATTGCACCAATTCCGAGAATATAGATTTCGAGGGCAACATAATCGCGACACGTCGAATACGCCACGTTCGGTTTCTTGCATATAACGGAACTGAAACTTAATTAGACTGCCTGTAACAGAGAATTTGATTGGCTTTTGATGCAAACGGCTAGAGTTATTGCACGCGAATTATTTACTTGAAACCTATACACCTATACGTCTATTTATGTACGAATGTACGTATTCCCATAGGGGTTGGTCTTGCTATTTACAATGAGGGAGGGACTCCCATCTGAAGCGAGTCTCGCATTTACACGAATCGACTCACGATCTCAACGATAGCAATAAAAGACCTTCTATACCCTGTTACGTTTTTAGCTGGCACATACCCATTAAGGAGCGTGTGTAATTTCGATATTGGTCTGCAATAATGGATCCCCAAATTGCATGGAACGAACTAAGAAAAGCATACGCACTTAACTGCACAGGAGTGAAATACAATAAACGGCTATAAATATCTATTTTCTCCTACACACGCGACACCTTCTCACTGGCCGTTTATAGCCGTTGCGTTGGGTGACCCGTACTTTATGATTTATCAATTTATTATGGGAGCTGCCGCCCCACGTCGTAGAATGCAATTGCTTTATGTGTACAAAGGGCGTGAGCAGACATATATAAATGCATTAAATCGTAATTGAAGCAATATTAGTTCGCTTATGATTCTTTCATTGCACAGTTGAGATAAAAGGGACACGTCACTTCCACATGGCTATAATTTTATAATTTTCCTTTTTGACATATTTCATATACATAAACCACACATTTAGCCACGCCGTTACTTTCCCAAAATAGAAACACATAGGGGAGAGTTGGACAACACAGGATACTTAGCGTACTACGTCCAGTAACTTTTTTAATATGGCATTTAATGTAATGACATTTGTTACGTGCAATCATTAGTTATTGCTTAAAAAATAAAAAATACCCTTACCGCCTTGTTGAGTAAAGAACTCTGAATACGTATTCCGGCAACCAAGTTGCCATCCGCAGTACAAAACTACAAAGGAAAATAATGTCAGACTAATAACATTAGTGGTGTTCTCATTGGTGCATATCTCCGAGAGTGCGTATCCTATTATTTTATATTAGTCATTGCCCCTTATAGTTCTTTTACAGATTTTAACAAGTTTGAGGAAAAACCAGAAAAAAATGCATTTTAGAAAGAATGTGTAAGGTCTCCCGTTTTGTCACTCTGGTCGGATAAAACAGGATACTGATTTTTGGTACATTATACCAACATTTTTTAATTTATTTTATACAATATCAAACTACAAAATTAAACGTTTAAAGAGAAACAAAACAACTAAATACAAAATAACTCATAAAGTGATGTAAAATTTCTCATTTGCAAAAGTCACAAGAATAATTATCGTCGTCACTGTCCACTCCGGCGCAGGCTTTATGGGCCTAGCGTGGACAATGTTGCAGCAACATCCATTTTTGTACTTCGACAGTGTAATATGTGCTAAGTGGTGACATAAAACCAACATCTAGCGGCTGCATCCGATGTGTTGTGTGGGAGGGAAGCATAACACTATAACACCCTTGCTTCTAGCCTTCTCAATAACATTCAGATTTTTGCTATGGGTAAACTGCCCATCTAAAATCAGAAGCGCCGGGTATTCCTTAGATGGTTTTGAAAATTCAATAAATTTATCAAACCACTTAGAAAAGAGTTCTTTCTGCCAGCCAGATGAATAATAATAAGCCGTACTTCCAGGAGGTGCGTCATCTAACTGTTCCGGCTTTGATCTAGCTCTTGCAAAACGAAAGTGGGACGTAAAAACACACCAATAGCACTCATACGAATCTCCACCGTGATCAGGACACCACGTTCTGCTGGAGACAAGCTACCAACCTGCCTCTTTCCACGCAAGGATAAACATTTTAGGTACTGTCGTTATTCCCGTTTCGTCAACGTTATATATACCATCTGCCCATATTGTACGTTTCTGAAGGATTTCAGATAATAATTTAAAGAATTTTGTACAGCTGACCTGTTAATAGACATCGCTCTTGCAAGTGACGTTGGCTCGGGAGTTCGAAGTGTAATATTTGGATGGCGTTTTAGAAAACTATATAACCAAGTTTTTCCAGTCATTTTCTTGTTTTTATTAAACTTGTGTGCCAACTCGTTTCGCTCAACCAATTGAACAGCTAAACTTCGTACGTCGTTTAACATAAATCCAAATAATCGTGATTCCATAGTATGCGTTTTAATACTCTTTCTTGTTTCTAGGAGAACACTGGCTTATGGCGTATTAGTCCTTTTTTGTCGAATTATTTCGATCAAGTTTACGTTTTTAACTTTTTTTTACCAGAGCCTCTATAGTTGTACGAGGAACACCAAATTCTTTTGATGCCTTTAGGTACTCCATTCTTCCTTCAAGAACTCCTTCCATGACCTGCCGCATACCTGATTCATCCCAAGACTGCCTATCCATCTTTCTTTTGTATTTTAACATTCTAATTTTAATTCAAAATCAAAGAAAAATTATGTTATAATATCTAGTAGTTGGTTGGGGTACTGTCCTGTTACCCGACTATGTGTTTTAAATCAAAGGCATGAATTTTAAAGCAAAAAAATCTAAGAACTTTAAACCTATTTACATCAAAATACACCTAATATTCTCCAGAATATTCGAATAGATTAGATAGAATAGATAAGAAAGCACTTACTCGTATTGTTGAGTTTTCCAGAACTTCATAAATAACCACTATATATGAACAAACCAAACAGTCTCAAGCGCGTTTTGACAGTTTCACGGATGACTTTCACGGCTTATAGGTTAAGATTAAACTATACTAGCAACATGTGATGCGCGATGGTTCAATGGTCGTTCGTGCAATAGCTGCACTTGTTGTTTTAAAACGCTGTTATCCTGTTTTATCCGACCATCCCGTTTTAGGCAACTTTCCCCTAAACAAAGTCAACTTCTAATATTTTTACCAATTTACTTTATACTTTACAAATAATTCAATTCAGAAATTCGTAAACATGGAATATTCTTTTTCCATAAGAACTAACTGTGTAGTTAAAATGTTAATACAATAATCTCATAATCCTGTTGATTCCTGATTTAAGTTTGTGCCTCGCTGGGAAAAGCGCCTTAACGTTAGCGGCGATTATGTTGAAAAGTAGCTAACAGTTCACGCTGTTACTTAGTGTATGTTTGATTTCTATAAATAAAGTAGTGTGTCTTTAGTTCACAAATGTACCTTAGTAACTGGACATCCCTCGCATAACACTTTATGTTTATTTGCAGAAATAACAAAGACATTTGTGCATTTTTGATATTTTTGGAAAATCAAGACCCGAAATCATTTGGACCTTTTTGAAACAGAAATTAGTAATTTCACTGATTAAGTGCTCCAAGAGTATCACAAGAATTGCACAGCGTGCACAATCATTTAACTGGACGTCTTCCTTCACAGAACAAATGGCCTGTGAACAATTTTCAATATAACAGGTTTTCAACACGTAGCACTTTTTTTTTCACGTAGCACTTACTAGCCAATAGAATTCAATGTGCTTATGTTTCCTTTCAACAATTTCATATTAGTTTAGTCAATCACCAAATTTGTTAATTTGGTTAATTTTTTGTTTAATAATTTCGAATAAACGAAACAATTTGGAACGGCGTTTTCTGAGGATTATTGGAGTTTGTAATTTTAATTTTGATATCAACGCGCTACGAATCCTTTTTGCTTCCTTCTAAACACCATTGTGTTCCTGATTACCACATTTAAGTTTGTATGCCCATCTTAGATCTTAAATAGATTTTCTAACGCCATCACCTAGCCATTACTTTGCACTTTTTGATAATTCCAACTACCTTTAATTCTAGGAAATACATAAATCAAATGGATAAAAGTTATCACAAAATATTCAAATGCATCACATCGCTCAAGGAAACCGAATGAATCCAATTTTCCTGCTAGAATTGCTCATAGAATGCATATACTGCAGCATGATTAAACCTTCTTTTAAAACCGCTAATATTTGTATGTACCGTGTCTCTAGCATCTCCATGCAGAGTCGGAGTTCTATGGTCGGATACGATATCGTCTAAAACTTTACATTCAAATTACGAAAACTTACTTTAAAAATAGGATCAATCATTGATTCTAAAGTGCTCGTTATTCTGGTAGGTTGCCAGACCAAGGTTTTATAACTAGTTAAAATTATTACTACCACAATTAATGTTAAAATGTCCCCACAACATATTATTCCTTGTAGGGGTATGCAACACATTCAAGATAACAACAATGTTATTGATAAATGTCCTAATATCACCAGATGGTGGTCTGTACCACAATACGTGTATTTCGCAGCACACACTTCAATGTACCTGTGTATGCAACAAGAATATACATTATTTGGCCTAACATCAGAACCCGGCTTTACAGAAACACTTAACACCACCGCCTTTAAATGTTTCGCCGCGATACCAACTTATTAAATTAAAATTATGAAATTTTAAACTTTCAACAGATATTTCGATACACCATATCTCGGTTAAGCAAATGAAATTTGTTGAATTACTTTCCTACAAATAATTGGTTTCTATTAAATTTATCTTGTTTAAATTTAACCTTCTTACATTAAACAATAACAAATCTGGTTTATCCAGTTTCCCTACATCAACAGTATTTACATCATGATATATTTTGTGCACACCTTTGTCTAAAAGACATCAAACGCCCAACCACAACGCCAACAAAATGGTAGCACCAAATTGGAAAAGAAATTATTACTTTTATTCTTTTAAAAAGACTCGTATGCGAATAATTTGTGTTTGAAAACCAAATTACCATTTGACGGCTATAGTTTAGATATTCAGGTTGGAGTAATATAGCCCTTTTCGAAATTATCGAAATCAAACAATTCAATTGCATTTTTTAGGTAAATCTTCACAATAGTTTTCAGATTTTAAGTAATCCTATTAACACCAAAGAAGTTATTGTTTTTCTCCAATTTTCCAAAGAACTGCGAATATCCGAAGTAAACTGTGTTTATTCATCTTGTCATTCAAACCAAATGTATTTGTAGCCATATTCTGTTGTGTTTGCAGCTTTTGAATAATTTTCTGAGAAATATTTTTTGATAGTATAGGTAGATTTCAAGCTTAAATGAACATATCGAGGATCGTTTTAACATTATTTTTCAATGTCTATTAAACTAGGTGCAACTCTGCAGATACATCTGTTTAAATTTATGCATATCAGGCAAAGCACTTGTCTTCTAAATCTATTAGGTATACAGCAAAGTAATTCTATCTATATTGCACGTGAGTGTATCTGGTAATCTTAATATTAATTTAGATTAATTACACATTAATTTAGATTAGTCAAAGTCAAACAGTCCGAGATCTCATGTACTGCCCTGGATACAATTGTCTCCGGCATAGAAGTAAAATTGTATTTGTGGTATATGTTTTTGCTAGGGCCTATATTCTATTTACAGGCGGCGTTGTATGGTACAATGCTCCCGAATCGTCGGAACCCGCCCAGGGGCTATGGGACAGCTCATACGACGGCGAACACGTCCAAGGAGAACTAAGAGACGGTCTCGGTCGTCTAGTTGACGGTGAAACGGGAGCTGACAATTTTCGTCTCGACATAGGTTACGGGAAAGGTAAACGTACCGGATTAATGCACATAACGTGTACTCTAACTTTATCACTCATTCATTCCGCAGGTAGTGGCTGGGTTGGATGGAAAAATGAATCGTTTCCAAGCGGCTACGTCGAGCTCATATTCAAATTTGACGAAATTAGAAACTTCACAGCGGTCCATTTGTTTACTAACAACTTTTACAGTAGGAATGTTCAGGTACGTTGCATGACACGTAGTTAGTTGTTGATAATTTACATGTTATGGTCGAACCGAAATGCTAACTTTGAGGAAATTTTATGTCCTTGTTACAAAAGAACAATTACAAAATTCTAATATATGCAATAAAATTTTACACTTAACTGAATCTTCATAACAAGCACTAACTGCGCTACTTTCTGTTGTATCAAAAGTTCCATGCGCTCAAGTGTTTATTTAAATTGTCAGAAAGTTACACGATATTCTTGCTTAAATTCGTATAAGGAAATATTCTCAACTCGGAATCTCAGAATTGAATTAAATGTTGCAAGTTGTAGATCCGGTGTAGGTATATCTAACACCTTTATCCGTTTCGAGTGAAATCGACCACTGAAATTTAGGGTGTTTCTTTTGTTTTTCGTTAATAAAACGGTTACTATGTAATAGAACTACAAGAATTTTGACAATATGTCAAAGTTAACTATGCAAATACCTTAATTACTTTGTTGTGTGTATGTGTATCGTGTTCCAGCGCTTTTCTTTCTTCATTCTTCTTTCACCCCTCTCCTCTTACTGCAACCTCGAGTATCTCTCTCCTCTTAACTCCAACCGCCAGTATCTCTTTCCTCTATTTTTGTGGATCGTGCAATTCACTACTTAATATAGTTTAAATTAATCGCTAGTAATTCTGGCCGGACACGTACAAAATTCTATCTTGACGTTTTTGCTTATTTTCTTTTTTCGTCGTCCAGTAACGCACTTAGTTACTCGCACGATGTTTACATATTTTGGTCGTCCAGGTGAATCCCGCTTATACGTCATCGTCGACGACTGCTACCTTCAATGCCAACCTCGACTGATAAAAACTGTACTGATGGTTATTTTCTGGACTGGTTTCTCGTGTGAATACGTGTAGTTAATTTGCAAAAATCCTCCAAAACCCCTTCGTATTGTGTTGTGTTGTGTGTGACAATGTGTTGTGATGTATTTGAAAAATAAATATTCTTTTACCTAGTAACGTTAATTAGTCCCGTTATCTGCCTCTGGCTGGACTTAGTA
>JARFOC010000376.1:195241-222064 GCA_031763485.1 Osmoderma eremita | reverse complement strand
TACACTAGATTGGTCTATAAACCCACCAAGTTTCATTTAAATCGGTGAGACACACTTGCCTGCCTTCCCTTGTAAGTGGACTGTATATTTTTGTGTGATGAATTAAAATAACACTTTGATCTATTTAACTGAATTAACTGATATGTGTGTTTTAATGTCTATGTCGTGAATGCCAATGTGTGAATGCATGGTGTGTATTTGGTTGCAGTGGAACAATGACATTACTTTTAGAACGTGAAGCGGTCAGTAACACTCCCGTCACACGCAGGACATTATGGTTGGAGTTGATAGTACATATTCTTGTATAAAACCCTATAACGCGCGATCCTCATATCGCGACTTTTTTTGAGAACGCATTGTGGACATTATACGAGAACTACCTGTATACTACTAACGTATCAGTAATGTTAGTTATTCTTATGATGGTCTGAAATACGACTATTGGCGACATCTATGTTTCACTAATATGAAATTGGTAATACAACAAAATATATGTAAATATTATAAGAAGGTGAAGTTTTTGTCTTTTATAAATCAGCTAAACATATAATTCTGAGCTTCTCTGTTAAGAAAAAGATATAATAAACTTCTCGTATCTTTTCTCATACCTTTTTTTACATTCCTTCATACATTTTTCCTAAAACTTGACCAAACCATTCTCGATGCAACTACTTGTATGTTTTTTTTTTGAAAGTAACCTTCTCCGTGTGTCGCCTGGAAAACTTTAATGCGATAAACCCAAAATTAAATGTCACAAATTAATTACTACTTAAGGAGGAACACAGGCATTAAGACACATACTTACCCTGGACCAAGTATCTATTTCTAAATAGAAAAACAGTCATATCCATCAGTATTTCTACCGTTTCTTCTAGTTTCGATTTTAAAAGTTTACCTAGTCGAAAGAAAAGAAGTTATAAGTATCATAATGCCCAAAATTTGAAATGTAAAGAACAATAATTTCAATCCCTAAAAATAAATTAATGCAAAAGCTCTAGAATTCTTTAGCTTCAATGTTGTAAAAGGTAATGCGATTCTTTGTTATTTCCATTGTTAGCTTGAAAATCTTTGATGTGTGATCGACTTGGTCTGTGAGTACAACATTCAGTGACCCGTTTTAAGACCACATCTACGAAGTAGCTGTAGCGTCCACATCACCATCCACTTAGCGTTTCTAATGCTAAACTAAGCACTAAGTGGGTAGTCGTGCAAACTCTATCATTTGTTACCGAATATCCGACATTAAACTTCAGGTAACAGAAGTGACAGACAACGGCCTTGTTTCCATATATACCCAATTAACTGTTCTTCAAAGTAGTCCCATATCATTAGTTTTAAGATTATGCATCAACAATAGTAACGAGTACGTGTGAAATTCTCTTTTGGCATAACTTTCAAATTAATTTTACATTGCATTAAAAGTCAGAAATATCGAGGAACCTCTTATATTTCATTACAATAGCCTAGTATGGATAAGTCCTGGATATCGATATCCGTAACATTGGGAAAAAGGAAAGTTCAGGTACCTTCATATACATTCCAATCTCTAATAATTTATTTTTCCTAAATACCACACCTTCATCCATTGAAACAAGAAGTGCTAAAATTTCGTCGTGTATTGCAGTTACGTACGTCAGTTGCATCAGTTCACATACTTTGATTTGTACTTTTTATATATCTATTATGCAATACGTTATTATAACATAATGATGACACTGTAAACGTAACTACTTATGTACGTCCAGTCAAATTGATTTGTTTTATATGCTAATAGTTACTATTTCAAGTCTAATCGTATTATTAATATTAGCTATAGCCTGAAAATAGACTATATATCCACTAATACTACTTTAAAGCTAAACATTTGAGCAGCTTATACCTCGTTATAAGTTTTACTCTGGCCTATATAAATATATTGATATAATAACACAGGAAATATACTTTAAAAGTAAAGGTGGCACAAATCAATCTTCTTTAAAATATAATATATTTATGGGGTATCGTAAAATAAGAAGTTTCCAAAATGATTACATACCTACATAATCTCAAAATCATCTCAACTTAATTAGTTAAATAGGTAGGTACATATTTACAACATATCTTTTATCTTTCCTTTACACTACATGAAGTATTGAAATTGTAATAGACGTGTGGCGTTTTGTACTCTATGTTTTGCGTCTGCATGTTTACGGTTTACACTTTTCCTATTAGTTAACGCACTTTGGTCCTCTCTATACTCATGTATGTAATTGTTGTGATGTTCTAACGCTTTTTTCATCCCATTAGTGGGAAGCGTAATTTTTCCAATAATAAATTAAGCTAATAATAGCCTGGTAGGAGTATCTTTAGAATAAATTATATAATAATCCGCATGTGTAAATTCGGAGAGCGTTGTTCCGAATTGTTGGATCCAAGTACTGCGTAACAATTTTCCCTGTTTTCGAACCTATAGTTTATTCATTAAACAACCCTCCGGATAAGCGAACAAGCGAATATGTCTGTTCCCAGTTTAATCAACCTGGATTCTAAGGTGTTGTAGACCTTTCTATTCTACAATTTAATTTTCACTTTGGTGCGCCGAAAGAATACTACTATTCTGTTCTGTTCTTAAATATTGTAAAAGATCGTTCGTTTGTGAACAAGACACGTATTCGTACTAACATGTGTATCTACGTTGTGTGGAACTTGGCAACTGATTACATGCTCCTCGGGGATTTTGCAAGTAACGAAATGTTAAGCATATTACATATGGCTGACTTAATCGTCAGCGTTCGTTTCGTCGACATATAGATAAGTAAAATGTATTCCTCGGAAAAAGGACTTCACAGAATTTAACCCACAAATTGCGAGTTAATCAGCTTTGTGTGTTGCTGTTTATCATATACTTACTTACGTAATATGCCAATAGTATCTACACATCAAATAATAAAACAATATAAGTAGGGGAGACTCGTGTCAATTGTAACAAAATTTTTACTTATATTTTTTCCTACTAATCCGTCTATAGTATTCCGTGTTCTATTTATCCGCAGGAACTGATGATATGTGCTACAGCTTCTTCAATGTTTATAATTCACTTAAAGGCGACCGTCTTGAAATACCATGCATATAAACAATGTCGTGATACGTGTTACTACCGACACCTCTTTGGTGTCGATTGTAACAGTGTGTTTATAGTAGGTACATAAATCAGTGCAACTAATGTGGTCCCATTGCCTACAACTCCCGCATTGAGACTAGCCCTCCTTGCTGCTAGAATAAGGACCGCGACATAGTAAACAACAAGTTTCTTCTTTCTGTTCAGAGTCGCTGCTAGACACGGCCCTCTTATTTTTCACCATCCTCTGCTTCTTTGCTGTCCTTCCCCACTTTAGATTCAAACCGATCTTCTTTTTATTCTGCGCCGCTAACACATGCAGTTTCCAGGTGTGTCTGTCATGATAGCCGTTTCTCCTCTAGTTTTTCCCATATCTGCCTTAGGCAGTGGTCATATAAGTTCTGGTGTTAAATTTTGCTGCAAGTGTCCATGTTTGTAGTTGATCTGGGTTCATTTTTCGTTCGCAGTCAATGGTTTATCACTGACAGTGGATGGTGCGAAGTCAACATCGCTGAATATTTCTTTGTCGAATGGCCAAATACCAGTGCATTGAAATCCAGCAAGGATATTTCGAGGTGTAGATGCTAGAGGTAATGCCTGCTTGGCTATAGACGGCAGATCATATGTAAAGACATATCATTGTAAGACGCTTTCCAAGATGAGTTTTCATCCACTGATCGGCGAAGTCATTAAAATATTTCTTGAATGGTCCAAAAACTCCCCTATCTAAGAGTTGGAGCTTTCATGATCATTTTTGCAAAACTCTATCACTGGTATTGAAATTTCGGAAGAATGATTATCCAAAATGAGAAGAACTTTATTGTTTTCGCTTGAATTGGCGTATTTGGCAAAATGCTTGACGAACAGTACAAAGTCAGGTTCCTGCATCCAGCCATCCGGACCATCTCTTATAAAAAAAAAATCCTGGAATTTTAACCGAGGAAAAACAAACATCGGCAGTATCGTATTGCCAAGAGCATTACAGCGAGGCACATAGTAGCTAGTGTCCTCTTTTCTTGGGAAGTGATGAACCCTGCTTGTTTAGTGCCTTTCGGAGCAATAACTTTGTGTGATTTTTGTACAGTATTTATTCCAGTTTCATCAGCATTGTATATATTTTGAGGTTCAAATCGAAATCGTTCAAAGGTTGTTGAAGAATTTATCAACATTATTTCGGTTGAAATTAAGACTTCTAGCCTGAGGTACTCATAAAGCAAGGTCTTGAATTCAGTTTCTTCCTATTTTAGTAGATATTTTAAATTATTTAGGTAGGAAAATTGGAAAGCAAGTTTTCTTAGATCTTTCCTGCTTAGACCGAGATATAAGTTGATTGAAGTTTTGCAATGCTCTACTAATTGTTTTTCGTGTTCTTTGTTAAATACTCGATTGCGTGGATCGCTTTTTGGAATTTATTTTCGGTCAAGGATTTTACTTGACGGTACAAAGTAACATGGCACATACCATAGTTCCTTGCAACTTTTCTAATTGACTGTTTTCCATTAACAAATTTCTTTGCTGCTCCATCATATATTGCTTGAGGGATTAGGGCCCTTTCGGTTTTTCTAGGTCGTACTTTGCCCATGATTTACTAAAAGTGTTAATTGTAACATGTTACAATTGAGCATTGGCGGAACACTTTGCAAAATTGTTGAATGAAAGGGCTAGTTATTTATTACACATATGAAATAATAATATAAGATGCCACATTTGAGAAGTAAAACAGGTAATAAACGACTGTGGTAATTCTAAATCACTAGGCAAGGATGATAAATCCAGAATTAATCAAATACGGTGGTGACAGTTTAATGGCGCATACTTATGAATTGGTTTTACACATATGAAGAGAAGAAAGAATATCGCAAGATTGAGAAGCAGGTTAAATAGGGACTATATACAGTCAGGTGGTAAAGTATGGAATAAAATTCATAAAACCGAAAACATTTTCTTTTTCGAAAAAATGCTGGAACACATATGTAATGTTATAACAATGGACATATTTTAGTAGTAGTTGCTAATTTGCTCGACAATATTTATTGAATTTATGATCTCATACAACAACTCAACATCTTCTTTTATTTGATAGTGTTCCATTCGCTATTTGATAGTCACAAAAAAGCAATATGTTGAATTAGAAATTTTTTGGAAAAAACGGGAAATACCAACTAATAGTTGGCCATGGTGTGTAAAAATCGCTAAGTAAGCGCTGGAAATGTACCAAATATTGACAATAATAAACTGAACTTTTTCTACAGGAACATTTCTATTTAGGTAAACTTTACATTTAATTAATTGTTTCATTTCAAACAACTACTCAAAGATTTTTACACACCATGGCCAATTAACTATCCTTTTCCCGTTTTTTATCAAAAACATTCCAATTCTACATATCACTTTTTTGTGACTATGGAATGTCACACTCCATCAAATAGAAGAAAAAAGTATTGGTTACCATTAAAAGAAATCGACGACGTCATAAATTCAACAAATCAGTAGTGTTAATGCAAAATATGTTATCTGCCATTTTTGTGATTTTACAAGAGAAGCAAAAACAGGTTTGTATTTATAATGGTGGATATAGATTTGTTAATCTACAATCATGTTTGCATCGTTGTCATAGCTATTTATACTACGAAGCGTTGACAACTAAATCCTTTATACTTTATGTGCGGCTATTTAATGACAAAAAGTTCATTTTGGAAAAAGAGCAGATAGCATGTTTTGCCATAACACTACTGAAATTATGTCGAGGAAAATAGTACCTGCTACAAAAGTATGCCCATTGTATAAAATTACTAAAGGTATGCGCGCATTCTTACGAAAAAAACGATTTTATGCATTTATGAATTTGTGACTGCGTCGATAATACAGTACCCCAATCTCGCTCGAGCAGTGTATGGGCTCACTCTGGCTAGAAGGACTGCGTATGTAGTGATTCCAAAAGACGCTTAACCACAAGGTTAAGCCGGTGTTCTTATAAACGGTTTTTACTGTACCTCTGTTTCTTTAAAATATATTAATTTCAACCGAAAAATATACATACGTTGGCATGTATCGGTACGTTCACTTTAAATTATTAATAGAATAAAGCCATGTAACCAAACCATGGTTTTGGATAAAGTGAGTATTTAAAGTAAACACACTGTTGGGACTGCATAAAATGTTAATTAATTCGGGACACGTGTACCTAATTAATTAGTATTTTGTGCGGGAGGGGTAATCCGAACAGTGTGTTGATTGTGCTGCCAAGTATTTAATTGTTTTCTAATAATTTTTAAAATTAAAATTGTACGTAACAACCTTGGTTATAGTATTCCATTGTATCTTAGGATTTTATGATGATAAACAACAATCTCTAATACCCCCAATTATTGCCACAACTACATATGTATATTCCTATTCTGGTACCTGCGATTACAGCTGAAAGTAAGAATTTTCAATAAATAAGTTTCTGAGGAGTTTAGTGATCCTCGGGACAAGAAACCACATGTCACCACAACCACGCCCGCTAAGCTTTTAATCAGGGTGTGATGCTATAACGTAGACGTACATTATATTAGAAATCTCTAAGGTGTAACTGAATTATTAATTAATGATGAACGTGCCGCAAATGTGAAGTAAATCACATGACAGAACGATTACCGTACAAGCTAACAATTATTTCTTAATAAATACTTGTTCTTTGCATAGAAAGTTTATAAGTCAAGTAAATAGATAAAAATCATCAGTTGTTGAGTAGGTACCCAGATTTTTAATGGAAATCACATTAAATAAGTCAAAATTATAACGTAGGGCAACAATAGAATATATCTTCACATGTATAATAAAACTTCAGGAATTAGTTGTAAACATTTTTAATAAGTGGATACGTTTAAATTTAGAAGTTATAGTAAGCTAAAAATTTGTTGTTCACATTTTTGTGCTTAATTCTACATAAAAACATTTGAAGACAAACATGAGCGTACAAAATAGGTTTTACAATAGTAAATACTTTTAACAATAAAAGGTTGGAGGTAAAGAATCTGTCACCTCGATGCTTTACCTCGTGTTTATATAGAATCTTCGATGTGTTTTTGAATAATCACCAAATAGTCCGTTTGTTTACGTGAACTAACTTAAATTATGTCTTTGCGATATACTTGATGAATTGGTGCTAATTGGTTTCAGTAAATAAATAAAGAGCCTGCAATCCGGCTTGAGCAGATTGCATTTCTTTCTGTTTGAAAGGCACTTCAAAAGTAATGACTGTGTAAGCAAAGCAGTGTGAGTGACATATATATGATTGTATGGGGTTCATAGTGTGGCTTACCCATTCATTTCGTTAGATGGCAGTAGTAGAGAATTACTTTTTTTCATCCTCGTATTGTGTGTTGATTTCGTACTCTTCCAAAATTTTATTGGAATCAAATTGCTATTTTAAGGGAGAGAAATCAAAAAATGCAAATTAACGGTTTGAATCAAAATACTCATTTCCCTCAAATGTAATTTCAATCTTCCGTGCGCACGAAGAATATTTGTTTCGTGAAATTACAATGTTCCGTACCCGTTAAGCACTTTTAAAGCTCTCGCTGATCCAACTCTTTTTCTCTTCAGGAAGTTCTCGACAATATCTCATCTTCATCTTCTATCTGCTATTTTTGCTGTCCGTGTTTATTGAAGAAAAAGGTCATAACTATCCTTATCAATCCAACTGTGTTTTTCCTATTGTAACCATGAGTAAAAATCTATAATGGTCTTATTTTATTGTTAATTATTGTTAATTATTGTTAGTAACTACTTTGAATCCATGGATTTATTATTCTTGAAATCACACCTATCTAGCAAAGATGTACATAAGCAATTCACAAAAAAGAATATGAGGCCAGATTAAATTATAAAGCTTTTAATGTTTTTAAACTATCTTTTCAACGATATACAGATTTGTAAACAAGTAAACGTATTTTGTATATTAAGGAGCGGGACCTAGCCTTTTTTTTACATCAGCCGTTGTTATCACACGGAATTACATCATCATGTATTGAATCATATTTTACTAATAGCACAACGTTTTTCCCGTTAGTTGAGCAATTGTGTAGTTTGTGTATAATAACACATTGGGTGTTCTTCTTGAAAAAAGAAAAAGTGAGTGGAGTTTTATCCATATGATACTGATTAAACAAATCTGTATATCGTTAAAAAGATATCTTCTTGTTTAATTGTTCAAGTTTAGAAACATTAAAAGTTTTATAATTTAATCTGGCCTCATTTTTTTGTGAATTGCTTATATATGTCTGCCCTTTCATGTTCTTTCTATACAAACAATAACAACCACACTGAGATGTAGCAGCTATTCTTTCACTCATTGAGTGATTTCAGTGTTTCAGCGTAAAAGATAATTGCTAGTTGCTTCTCTACTTTTGCAGATAGACACCAATAAATAATAATTTTGTAAATTATGAATATACTTTAATTAAGTGCATTGTCTTAAGTAACATGAGCAACTAATTGAATAACCATCAGATGTCTGTTGAAGCTACAGTTAATATATGAAATAGATAATAGTAATATTTGCACAACAACAGCATGCTTCCAATATCTTTGTTATGTTTCAGGATTTATTAATGAACCTCTCCGCAAATAATAACGCAGCTAATAGCAGTCATCCGACACCTGTGAGCCAAGAACCTCCCGCTGATGACCCAGCGTCCGTTTCTTTTGAACAATATCGATCACCTCTTGTAAACCCATATTTTACTCCAAATTACGCTACATTAAGGGTATCTTCGGCTGTGCCGGAACCCGAAGATCCCCCGGAAGTTCCACCCCTTCCTACGTCGCCGTCATTACTACAGAATCCGATAACAGTATCGTCACCTCTTCATTATAGGAGTTTACAGACCACTTCTTCTATCAATTCAAAATCGAAAATCGTTAATTCAGGAAATTATTTTCCACGTGTTGGTACTGATCTGCCAAATAGGAAACGATATCACACTGCACCTAGAGAAAAACAGAGGGTAAATAACTTTAATATGTACTCATTAGATGCTTAGAGAACCTATAGGGCTATAGATATAGTTTAAGAGAGTCTACAATTGCGTTACAAACGATGTATAAAAAAAAATGGCTGCTCGTTTGTCTAAATTAACTTAATATTTTCAAAAATATCGCGAGATACGTACGAGGTACGTGCTACCAATCCAAAACCCCGTGATTCTAGTCATATATCATATATCAAAATTAAAATACTAAACTCTTTTTAACACTTGCTATCATAATACCTTCCCATAAATTTTACTGTTTGGACATAACTTGCATGTAAATAAATTGCTTTATATGTTGCATGTCTGCATTGCCTTTGGAATTTTTGCATGAAAACTATATTTTCAGTTCCATGAGTCAAGATATGCAGGGTTATCTTAGAACTGAATCTACGACAAATACTGCAGATCGCTTTCCTATTGTATAAACTCGTATGTGGACAATCATTTAACAGCTCTTACCTTGTAGGTATAGGATACGGTGGCTTAAAATAAATTTAAGTTAAAAATACTCCTTACCACCTTGTTGAGTAAAGAACTCTGTATACGTATTTCGGCAACTAAGTTGCCATCCTCAGCAGAAAACCACTAAAGAAAATAATGTCAGACGTAGCACTCCGCGAGCAACGCTACTATTAACATGTTAATGTTCTAAGAGTTGGATTGCTCTCGGAGTGCTACGTCTGACATTATTTTCCTTTGTGGTTTTCTGCTGAGGATGGCAACTTAGTTGCCGAAATACATATACAGAGTTCTTTACTCAACAAAGTGGTAAGGGGTATTTTTACTTAAAAAAAGCTCTTACATTAGCCATTATTGATTTGATATGGGTAAATAGTATATAAATATGTAATAGAACTAAATATTTGTTCTAAATATCTTTAAAGGAACATGAAAGAATCGAATTAACAGGGTTTACACTTATGTCCTTCTGACCCAACCTAAACATTAAAAAATGTTTCATATTTCTGTCATCATATCTTAAAAGCAATCGTACGCACCTCAGCTAACTGTATATTTCAAAAGGGTTTATAGCATACTTATCGCTATAAATAAAATAATTTTTACTCTGACTGAACTCATAGATCGTGTTACCATCTAGCTGCGCCCACTGAAATAGATTCTTTGTAAAATTAATGCTAGCATGTAACTTTTACCTTGTTCTAATCCATATTTTTGTATAATAAAAATTAGCAGGCGCTCAAAATATCCAAAAAGATTTGAGGAGAAGAAGAAGTGTAATAATGGAAGTGTCTTGCAAAATTAGTCATAAGTTGAAATAAAATGTGAAAAATTTACCTCATTTATATGGCATTCAATTACCTACTCATAACATCATATATGTACTAGCTGCTTCCCTTGCCAAATCAGTTCTATTCCAAATAATTGATCCCAATAGATAGTCGCCATTCTAGATAATTATCTATCATACATAAGAACCTTCACAGGTTGTTCTATTGAGATATGTATTTCATCTAGGCCGAGCTACTGAAAACGTGCTCAGAGGATCAGTGACTTTCACAACCAGCTTTGTGTTACGATTATAATCGAAATCCAAAGCTGTTTGCGGTTAATCATTCGTCTCCACAGATCTACATACCGGATTCTACTTTCATGCGTTGTTTGGGCAATTCATTTTTGAAACTTTAAACAAAACACTTCAGTACGCCATCTCAAATGTCTTTTCTTGCCTATACTATTGCACGTTTGCAAGGGAATGTCTTCGGAGATTTATATATTTACGTTACTTATTGTAAGGGAATAATAGTGTGTCACAAACTCTGAAGAGGGATAGTATGAACAAAAATATGCAGAAAAGTCTTAATGAACATGGGTCCGCAAATGGACGGTTTCTGAAATATGAACCATTTTGCGTTTACAACACTTTTTAATTATGTACAAACAATGTAATTTTTGAAGAAACAACAAAGGCAAACAGTCAAATGGAATGTTCAAAGTGCTCTCCCCCATTTCATGGTAGCCAT
Source organism: Osmoderma eremita (assembly GCA_031763485.1). Taxonomy (NCBI): domain Eukaryota; kingdom Metazoa; phylum Arthropoda; class Insecta; order Coleoptera; family Scarabaeidae; genus Osmoderma; species Osmoderma eremita. Next base: position 210,965 of record JARFOC010000376.1, on the reverse strand, counting down.
TACATCTCTGCCGCAAGGACCTTCAAATTCTTTCGAAACCCCCTACATTCCCTTAGATTTGGTGACATCCTTGATCTACTCGTTGCTGCAGCTCTTAGAGGTCATTTATGGGTGCAGCATACACTAAAGTTTTCAATGAACACACTGTATACCGAATGATTTGGTTATGCGGTTAACCAATCCACTTGTTCTCGAAACACGTGTCCCGTATTAATTAATATATTGTGCGGAAGGAGTAATCCGATGCTGTGGGTTTATTGTGCTGCCCCATAGTCGTTGCAACCTTTACTAATTATCCCCAAAGAAAGAAATCGAGATCTTGCAGGCGAAGATACAGGTCTGGTCCGTCCTAACCATCTTTATCCAAAAGTTCCGGGTAAGCACGGAAACCGAAAAATGCGCCAGAACACCATCGTACTGGAACTACATTTGTGGCTCTTGGTTCAAAGGAAAATCACTAAAACATGGCCTAGTGTGTTCCGCAGACAGTTTAAGAGGTAGCACTTGTAAATAGTTTTGGTAAAATAATTTGGGGATTTTCGTCGGCCCACATATGCGTATTGTTAAAATTATAAACTCATGAGTAATAATATTGGAAACAACATTGGGATCCTCACCACCATTGCGTAAAAACCAGCGGCAAAGTACCAGTCGTACTTGATGATGGGTGGGTTTAGGGTCTACATTCATTGTACGTGGTACGGTTAAAGCTGCTGCTCGTGGAGGATTCTCCAAAAAATACAACATTCTCCGTAATATTTAAAATTCGAAACAGGTAAAGTTATTACACATAGAGGAAGGCACATTTTTATTATAACAATTTGAATTATTATGTCACACGGAAAGAGACATACATTTTTAAAATTGGAATGTAATTTTATCTTACGATTATTAAAATCTACATTTTTCTTCAATACCGTGACATAAAATACTATATGTATTAGTATCAAATAAAAATTGATGAAAATTTCGAATATTATCCCTTAGCATCGGAATTAAGTATCCCCACAGAAAATAGTCGCAAAGCGCCAAATTGAAGGATCGAAGAGGGCAGTCGGTATCACCACTTCTTGGTATTATGCGATTGGAAAAAATACCTGCAAAACTTCAATCGTAGCTCCAGCTGTGTGTCTCCACTGTCTCCTTAATGCCACATTTGTACCACTATAGCGATCACCCGTAATTGTAACAGCATTGCCTCTTGCATCCTAGAATAGGGCCTCATGATTCCACCGATCCAGGTGCCACACCACGCAGTAATTCTGCGAGTGTGTACAGGTTGTTGGTGTATCAATTGAGAATTTTCGCGTTAAATGGTTGGCTAACTTGGCCCATGATTAATCCCGTAAGTTAGATTACTTAGAAATAGAAATTTGTAAATAACAGGTCGAAACCTAAATGGTGACCAATATTCATCCTGTATTAAATGAAGACTTAATTTATTTGATAATGAAGGATAAATTCTTGTGAAAAATTGGGTGAATTAACCAATATGAATTAAACGCCGGTAACAAAAATATTCAAATTCCATACTAATTTAGGAGAAACCCAAATGCATAAAATATTATTATAAAATGTGTTCTAACTGGTGCCACCGTGATATTATATGCATATATAAACATTAATGCGAAAGTAAATATATACGCACATCGTGCCTTTGGATCACACAACACAGCTGAATATCCACCGCATTAGCAGCGACATACATTCTCACGTACATACAGTTGTTTCGGACTACTACTTTCCAATCAGTGTACGCTGGGGAATGCCTGCATCTTTTTCAGCACGCTCTATGCATGCACTTTACAATAGACGTGACCATGAGAAATCATAGGCGACATCTAGCGTAAAGTAGATAGCGACGATTTTACGAGCGACGCCATCGTAAATTGTTGAAATCTGTGTTGCAGTACACTGATGAGGCGATAGTAGTCCGAAAGATCTGTTTGTACGTGGAAATGTCTGTCGCTACTAATGCGGTGCATAATCTGCTGTGTTGTGTGATCCAAAAGCATTATTTGGGTATATATTTACATTTTCATTAATGTTTATATATGCATATATCATGGCGCTATCACATTCTTGCCAGAGGACTGGCCACAAGTAACTTACAGAATTTTGTTTTAAGACAATTAGACAATTAGACATCATGAAACAGGTTCAACACCATTGTTTCTCCGCTTGTAACAGCACCACCACATAGTCATTCAGAAAGAATAAGGCTATGTGTCGACATGAGGGCACCAAACAAAGCATTTCTACGAGAAAGGAACGTAACACCCACATTTGATGACCTCATAGGAAGGCGAAATGGAACATTATTTAGCAAAATAGATCTAATCGATATCATGAGCTATTGATACATGAAGAATCAAAATACATAACAATTTTTGCAACTCAGCAATCTGTAGATACAAACCCCTATCATTTGGCATCTACACAGCAGCAGAATTATTTCAAAACACAATTCGTCGGGTGTTATATCAAATCAATATCAAAGGTATCACAAGTTATAGCGATGATATCTTAATCTTTACAAAACAACAATATGAAGAAGCATTAATGTCTACACTAGAACGTCTCAGTCAAGCAAACCTAAGAATTTACAAACAAAAACCCGCTTTTATCAAAAGTCAAACCAAATATTTTTGATATATTTCTTCGAATGATGGTGTCTAACCAGATCCACAGAAAGTCGAAGCTTTCACGAATTTAGCCATCCAAAAATGTCTCTGAAGTAAGCGACTTATCGGAAAGCAAATAAAGCAAAAATCATCAGAAAACTTCTACAAATCAAAGTTAATGCACCTGAAATAAGAAGCACCAAAAAGCATTTGCGTCTTTGAAATAAGAATTACCAGATGTTAACAAACTTGTCTATTTTAACATAAACAAAACAACAAATATACATGCAGATGCTGGTCTATACGGTTTTGTGGCAATTTTGTCTCAAAACTTGAACGAAGGAACGCAAATTATCGCATATGCTTGCCGCACACTATCAAAAACAGAACACATAACATTCCATTTAAAGAAAAATTGCTCCTTGTGTGACGTAACTAGCGATAATAAAATTTCATGTTGTAAAAAAATATCCTCTGTCGATAACAGCTTCGCCTGCTCCGAATTTTAAATATATGCTTTTTTATTTTAAGGTCAGCATGTATGTGTCAAAATGATTTCTAAAGTTAAAAGATGCTTTTATCTAACAATAAGTGCCTTTAGGTAAATGCATACTTTAAACATACTTAAACCTAAGATAGATTCTAAAAATTCTAATTCCTACATTTTGTTCGAAATAATTAATACTTATATATTAAATTGATCCTTTCTTATTTTTTGTTGATATTTTCAGCTACAAAATTTAAAAATATATATTTATCTTTAGTAATCCAGAAATATAATCTACTTGTAATGAAACTTAGAAATTATGCATACCCACTTCAAGAAATTCCAAGAAAAACCTTCACGGATATAAACGTTAAACTTTCCAATCAACTCACACTTTCGTTTAAATAAAAACGATAAGCGAAACGAATAAAAAAGTACCATCCAAATGTTTATCACCCCTCTTTGTATTCCAAATGTAAACGGATTCATGAAAATCTGCGATCAGATCAAAACGGGTATCTGCCGTTTAAAATCTCTCCTTCCCATGCTAATAATTAAATTGCCCACTTTAGCCTGGTCCCAGAGTGATAATTATTTCAAACTTTTTTCAAGGGACGAATTCAGCAGAAAACTTTGAACCTTCCACGGAAGGCTATTCTTGTGCAGAGTCACGTTCCGCTAGAAACATACCACCGGGACTTATTCAAACGGATTTCAGTGTCCATATAATTGCGGAGCTATATTAAATGAAAAGTTAACACCAATATTACGCTACGTACTATACGTATAGGCAAGATACAGCAAATAATTACATAAAACACTTCTATACAATGGTTAAGGATTTAATCGAGTGTAATTTTTCTGAATCTTTAGTGAGCCTCTTAATTCTAAAGGTTAACTAACTTGACTAGGCATTTTTCAATATACTTTTATACAACTATCGCTGGCATTCTTCATCCGCTCTTACGCTTCATACAAAATCTACATGAATCTGAGATAATTATAGTAAATAAGGTAGTACAAAATATCAGTATTATAGAAGGTAAATTTGTACTAACTTTCTTAACTTGTATAACTCAATATCAATACCAAAAGCTTTGTGAAAGGATGACTTATCTCCATATATTTTTTTTTGGTGCAGCATAATCTTCAGCTTAACGTAGAGAAATATATATGTACTTAATTTTACTTAGAGTGGCTAAAGCAGATTCCTAGATAATCCTACACGGTCTACAAAAATATTCTATGCTCTTGTTGCGTCGATTTAAAAAAAAATAACTTGGAAATCGAGATTATTTCACATTTTGTAAAATTGTTGGCCACAATGTTTAGTTTGTAAACTACGTGCGAAATACTAAGCACATGTAGTACCGTATATCGCTATTTTATTAAACTTACATCTTTTCTCCATAAGTAAAAATGCTTATTTTGCTCGTGGCTTTAGAGCCCCGATTTGTTGATATTACTATTACTAAAAGTTTTCTAAACTTTAATTCCAACTGAATAGCTACCGCAAATTCCGTTGTATAGGTGAAAGTAAAAAATTACAAAAACATTGAAGATATGGTTTTCAATGGATATTACAAAAAATTCCGCTAATGCTTTCGGTTTCCATCAAAAAGAAATTGGGGGAGCAGTTGGTATAGGAGCTAATATGATTTAATAACCTAAGATTTAACTAAGATTTAACGAAATATCGATTTTTAATTACAAATATCCATATGCCTTTAGCGGGAAAAGTCCTTATCGTCTCATGATCTATTGTAGTAACCACCATCCCAAACAAAAGCAATGAAAGTATCTGCGACACACCAAAACGTCGACGACGGCTGGTAGGCAGAAACTCGAGTCCATCTTTAATGATTGTATCACTTTCATTGCTTTTGTTAAGTATGATGATTCCTACAATGGACTATGAGCCTATAAGGGCATTTTTTGGGTTAATTACCTTTAATGCAATTGGGAGTTTACTCTAAACTAAAAGCCAGTTTCTTACCTGAATTTGCTTTAAAATAACTACTTATATTCATGAAATCCAAGATGGCGGAAAAAGTAGTTTTTTTTGCCCAATGTATTTCTTATGGAGAAATTGCGCTCCTGGCCCTATAGCCCTACTACTAAGACTGATTAAGAGGTGTTGCCATTTTATTTCTGAAAGTTGATTTCCAAATTAATGATTTAACGGCAAAATGTCTTCTCAGCCATTTGATTGATTTGATTTGAACCCCAATGCAGACAAAGGTCTTTCACATTCCTTCACACTGCAGCCTTGAGGAGAATTGTATTACTCTGCGTTCGGTTATTTCTTAATTATCCGAACAGATTTACCCCCCTCACCAGTTTAGTAGTGTCTGCGTCAAATTCTATTCCGGTATGCCCCGCAGTGTGTCTATTGCACCTCATAGGGGGTTTCCCCGGTAGCTTAATGCGTTATTCGGAAAGGAAACATTATACTAAAAAATCCTCAACAGATGATGCCCATTTCCATATTTGTATCTTGCACTGGGTGTGTTTAGTTACCCGGTGTCCCTTTTAAAACTCAAGAAAGTTGGGATAGTTTCAAGTACTTCTATTTTGAACTATGCCAGCTTAGACGAATATATCGGTTTGGTCCGGAAAGTTGGAAATATTGATTGGAGTTTGATAAAGTTTTCGAAGCGAACAAAACTATCTAAAAATTTCAAAAAGGAAATTATTGCTGCGACATGTTTCAGTACCGGTTTTTTTTTTAATGTGGTAACTCAAATCATACTTTAAAGAAAAGAAAAATGTACCAGACAATAATAATGATTATGTATTACTAATAACTATTTGTAAGAACTATAAATGGTGTTAATAGGTGAATATAGTACAATATAGGAGGCAAACTTGTTAAGATATAAAATAGTTTTCCTGGATATACAAATAGTAAAACATTATAGAGCTTCGTGTAGATTCAAAAAAATGGCAGCAAAATAGTTGTTAATGGATATACTGAATCGAACGGAGTAATTGGTTTAGTTTTTCCATTGTACACACTTAGTTACATTGAAATTCGATTTGAAACGCAAAAACCACAGTAACTATACATACAACCTGCAGTATTGATTAACACACCTTGCGTCTGGCCCTAAAATTTCCGGGAATGAATTCTACGGCGACACGGTTCGCTATTTTGAGTTTTTTTCCCAATCTGTACATGTTGCACCATTGCCCGCCGGAAAAACCAATCATAAAACCAGTTGTTTCGAATTTTAGAGCAATTAAAGCGAGTACCATTTTTTTGTTTCGTTCGCAGATCCCACCGCCTGCTATTTGTTGGAATATATCGCCGAGTATGACCCACAGTTACACTTGCAGGGAAGCCGAATTGATTCCGATACCCCGCTACTCACTTAGATTAGTTGAAAAAATGGGGTCGTGTCATGCGGGAGAGGTGCGTATTATAGTAACGCAATACAAAAATGCCACGCGCTAATTTAATTAATCTGGAAAATCCTTGGGAAATTTACAGATTAGCCTGCACGAAACGGAAGGGTTAGAGGATATAATACCCGAAATAGGGCGATTAGTGGCGGTAAGGACACCGAATGCAGATCGAACAAAGAACGAAACGGCGCCGAGCTCAATGGAGTCGCTTAGGGAGGTCCGTTTCCTTGCTAATTTATCAGATCCCAATATCTGCAAAGTGCTCGGCGTTTGTACCGCCGAACAGCCGCCCTGGACCATAATAGAGTATGGGGATATGGGTGACTTATCTCAGTACTTGCAGTTTCTCGCTAAAAGGAATGGAAACGCCAGATCGTCCAAAGAACTACCTTTAAGGTAAAAATAATACTCCATTGTTAGGTATGTTGTAATTGAATTGGTTAATTTTATGGTGTATAATATTCTGTACTTAGACATTCACACCGTATGCATCACAAATATTCTAATAAAATTTAGCCATTCTATTCTTAAGAAGGCAATGGTTTGTCGCATGTGCATCATATTTATACAATACTTCGATTGCGCGTATGCAAACTTACTACACACATTCCACAGTACGTTGTAGTTAGGGTTTAACGGGCAAGATACGAGCTCGAACCTTTCTCGATACAGTGCGATACGTTGTAGTGGGTCGAGATAGCTCGGGATTCCCGAGATAGCTTGGTCGGCCGTACACCGTAGGCCAGTGGTCGGCAAACCGCGGCTCTTTGACTCCTTGGCTGCGGCTCCTCCACGAACTGTTTAGTGCAGGCACGGAATTATTATTTATTCACTTGCCTTGTAAGAGACGAGTAAACATTTTTGAAATGCAAGCCTACAGAAAAGAGGCACTTGCTTAGAAAGCAACAATGGCACGGATAGTCGCTCGCAAACTTGTGTATAATTATCTCCGTCGAATTGCTGCACGTCGAAAATCGACATACAAAGCGGCATAAGCACAAAATGTTTTTTTTCTGAATTTATTGTGCGCAGGGTAGGCGCGCATGCGATTCTTGCGTGAGTTGTGCAATCGAGCCCATTCAGCATTCAACCAGCCTGCCAGCAGCATCACAGCCCAATAATTAAATTATAATCCGTAAATCTTTCGAGTGACGTAAAAGTGTACAGTTTGATGATGAGAATTAATGCTTAAAATTTGCGTACATTGAAAGGTGGCAGCGAAAACTTCAACTATCCACTGCGGGTCGCTCACATCCGCATCATTAATGCTAATAGTTGCCGGAATTCTAGTACAGCCCTTCTTCGACTGTGTATATTGAAACAACAATCCAGAACATCATCCCAAGATCGAATTCATAGAAAAATTTTCACGTCATCAGCTTAAGCCCTAAATGCGAGCCTTGACGGACACGAGATGGAATTCCAAAGATCAGTATCCGTTATAGAAGACATAGTGCGATCTATTGGATAAATAAGACTGTAAAAATTGTGTCAATTAAGAGCTTAATCCAAATATTGTATCCCATGGCCAATGATATCAAAAGCACAACAAAAATCTGTGTGTATTACGTCAACTAGGCCTTGCGTGTCAAGTTGTTGGCTGCTAAATCGACAAATGGTAATGGGATTTGTACCTTCCTCGAAAAAGCCGATGCCGAGCAGGCTAGTCGTAGGGCATGGCATTATGAAGCAAGCAAGAATAAATAATGTATTCAAAGGTTTCGGCAAAATCCGAGATAATTGATATATGATATGATATGACGTAATTTTGTCAACATAAGCTTTATCATCTTTTTTTTTAAACTGGCACGTTTCCGTTGTATAGGAAACGGAAAAAGTGATTGATAAAACATATACAATCAAAGAATGCCACGTTTTCTCTATGTGTATGTGCGTAAATATATAGTCGTGGTCTTGTGGATTGGTTACTAGGCTACTATACTGATGGTCTCGGGTTCGATTCCCGACCGTGCCAATGACATTGAGGCTGTAAAAATGAATACCTGAAAGTCAAATTCTGGAGTAATAATAGGCGGTTGGTTTGTAGCACTTACCACGTTATAGCCCTAGAGCACCGAAAGGCAGTGACAGATCACACCCTGTCATTCCCTATGGGCCTTCAAGCGCTGTTAAAAACCACTACTATAAGGTGCTCCGCTGCCAGATAAAGTAATGCAACAACTAATATAAATTATATCATATCCATCTAATCAAGTCAATATTGCAATTTGGCAACGGTGTTAGAATACGATGTCGTTATTGACGGAAGTCGGAATAAAAAATGTTTAATAATTAATAATGCTTAATTAAGTATAGTTTCACAATTCTATTCACTCAGATGTGAAGTAGTAGAAAAATATACTAAAGTTACGCAAAATAAACGAATTAAATTATATAATACATTGAATACTTATACACAATCTTACTATGCCTTTATTTCTTGAGTTGACATTATTGCCAAACAAAGAATAAAAGTTGTATATCTCTAAAAGTAACAGAGTCTTATTGTTTTGTTTGTGTCGAGTTTTCTCAAGACATTTTCGTTATACTTTCAGTATCGATACCCTAGTATTTATGTCAACCCAGATAGCCTCGGGGATGAAATATTTGGAATCGAAGAACGTAGTACACAAAGACCTGGCGGCGAGGTAATTGATTTCGAACGTCTTGCTTCTTTAAATCACGCAAAGCTTCCTTTCGTTCCAGAAACTGTTTGGTGGGTCGGGGTTATGTTGTTAAAATTGCCGATATCGCAATGTGTAAACCCCTATACCGCAAGGATTACGCTGAAATCGGTGGACGACCGCCCGCACCTATTAGATGGTTACCTTGGGAGAGTATTTTACTGGTAAGTGGAACAAAGTAATCGGATTAAATTCTATAATTTTATATTTTGAACTAATTATTTGCTGTGTAACTAAATATATGTGTATACGAGGGATTATTGATAAGTACTCAGCTTACCATATAAATTATCACAATGTTTCAATGCAAGATTTTATTTATACAACATAAGTAATCTCCCTTGAAAGTTACACATTTAAGGGAACGTTCAGAAAGTAATTCTTAGCCCTTTAAAATATCTTTATCTTGCTCGGAAAACCACTCCCCAAGGGCACATTTCGCTTCGTCATTTGCCGAAAATCTTTTATCTTTCAAGGTTTTGGGAACAAACGTTTTGTGTCTTGGGAACAAAAATTAATCTGGCAATGCTAAACCCGAAGAATAGGGTGGGTGGTTGGCTATTTCATCAATCTTTTGCAGTGCAGTGAACGACTTGTGAGCAGGAGCAATGTCTTACAAAGAGACCACGCCTTTGGCAAATTTTCCGTGACATTTCCCCACAATTTTCTAACGTAATTTGGTTAGCAACTCCGTACAAAATGCTCCCGTGATGATTATCCTGTTCCAAATAATCTGTCAGAATTACCCCATCTTTGTCACGGAAAGCTGAAGCAAAGACCTTGCGAGGCGATGTTTGACCACGAAATTTTTTGGATCATGGAGGACCAGAATGCTTTCACTCTTCGGATTGCTCTTTAGTCTCTAGGTCATAGCGATGCAGTCATATTTCGTCCAAAGCAATCTAAAAAATTGAGGAAATATTCTTCAAAACGGCGGCAGATTTCTTTCGACTCGAACATCAGCTTTCAAAAATTTCGAAATTCATTTGGCCGAAAGCTTTCCCATACCCTAGTCCTGATGAACGATGTGAAATATACATTCATAGAAAATGTGCATCAAACCAACATCAAAATTTCGAAACATACATGAATTTTATCTCGATATATCATAAATTAAATCTATCAATTCCGGTATATGTCGCATTATTATATTTCGAAAAGTTGCCTGGTTACATCAATCTGTTGTAACAAACGATCTCATAGTAATAGGGCTACGTCAGATCTAATATCCAAACTACAAGAAATTCATACTACTAGTTATGAGTACAAAAGTGAACTGCTTACATTGTATATAAATTTCACACAAGCGTATGACAGAATAAATAGGAACGAAATGTATAAAGCAATGCTACAAGTAAAGATCCCAAGAAAATGAGTAGGATTCGTGAAATTGACTCTGGACAATACAAAAAATAAAATATCATGGGATGGAGGCAAATCAAGAGAATTTGAGGTAAGAAGAGGGTTGAGACAAGGGGATCTTCTATCAACGATACTCTTCGACTTAACCTTAGAAATAATAATAAGGAATAGCGAAATAAAGACCACGGCAACCATACTTAATAATGAACACCAGATTATGGCCTTCGGGATGACCTAACAATAATCACAAAATCAAAAAATGAACTAAGGAAAATTGCAAGGAGACGGGAACAGGAGGCAAGGAAATTTGATCTGGAAATAAATCAAAATAAAACGAAATATATGGTGATGGGAAAAACAGAAAATCCCTTGGAAGGAGAAGATAACCTGGTGGTGAGCGCAAACAACGGCAAAAAATATGTTTTCGAGAAAGGAAGTAAATTTGTCTACTTGGGAGTTAATGTTGAAGAAAATGGGCGTGAAGAACAAGAAATCCATGCAAGAATTGCAAAAGGAAATTGGAAATACGGAAGCTTGAGGGGTCTCATGAACTCGAAATATGTATCAAAGAAAAGCAAGGAGTCAATCTATAAAACAGCGATAAGACCCGCCGCCATATATGCCTGTGAGACGTGGATCCTGAATAAGGTAGAAGAGGAGCAGATAAAAGGATGGGGGAGAAAAATGCTGCGTGCTATATGTGGAGGAGTAAGGACCCAGGAAGGATGAAGAAGACGCACAAATCTAGAAGTAGACGATGCAAGCGTTTGCCGAACGAATAAAATGGCTGGGGCATGTAGAAAGACTAAGCAGAGATAGGTTGGCAAAATTTGCCCTTACCAGAAAGCCAATAGCGAAAAGGAGAAAGGGGAGACCAAGAGAGAGATTGATGAATAAAGTAGATGAAGATCTAAAGAAATGGAAATAGGAAACTGGAAGGAGATAGTAGGGAACAGACGGGAATGGAGATATGTAGTCCGTAGAGCACTTCAAGAGTGTTCCTAATATTAGCATCTTATTAGCCCTAGGCATTCACGGCCTGTAGAGCAAATTATATGAGCATCAGCTTGAGCACGGTGTGACATGTTATTAACGATCTTGTGTAAATACCGGCAGTTCTTTTCGTTGCCAGATGTGTTACATTTTCCAAAAAGAGATTGTGTATTAGTAACTCTGCCCGTCATCTAAGTCATCTAATAAGTTAAGGTCTCAGCTTTGAGAAAGCTATTCTAGAAACTGGTTGCTATATGCCGGGATAAAATCACTCATCATTGTCTAAGTGAATATCAATTCATCGTCCAGATCCATTGATGGTCCAACATTCGCTCCAAAATTTTCATTAATTTAATTGAATTCGCTCTAATAAGATTACTTAAATTCGCTCTTACCATCAATTTTGATAAAATTTCTTATATCTTTTTACCTGATACATTTCTACATCCTAAGGTTCCCTCGTGTTTCACGCCTTACTATTATTTCTTTTTTTAAATGCGTTCTTACATTTCCCCATATTCGTTGCCATTTTTTGTTCCAACTTGCTTCGTCCATCCATACATTTTCTCTCCCAACAGTTTATTAACTATTCACTGTTCACATGAACAGTGTATTAACTATTCAAAAACTCTGCTCATGAATCGCCGGGAATTCATATTATGATGTTCAATTGTAATCATAACAATGTTCCTTACTATATACACGTACACACATAAAATATGTCGACAGTACCTAATTTATTTTTTGCCACATTAATTTTCAAACAAGAGGCGCTGAAATGGAGTTTTTTGCCCCAAGGCCTTCATCCAGATTTTAACAACCTAAAATATAAATTAATAATACGAACACGTTGCGGGAATTGTTCCTTTTGGTATTATATATACTACGGAGCACATTATTTAAGAAATAGGTATTTGTAAATGTAATTCAGATAATGGAAAGATTAAAGTGACCGGCGCCTTGTTTTGTTGCCTTTAATGCCGCTTACATTTCTTCTCCTGGGCAAAAAGTTCGTTCCGCTGTGCTTCCGAGATTACTCACGTTTATCTGCAGCAGAATAGGGACGTAATACACATATCACATCCAATTCGTTTCGTATTTATATTCCACAATACACAGGTTGATTTCTTTTTCATGCCCTTCCTCTCGGAAGAACTTGCTGTGCGTTTTAGGTACCGCACGGAATTTAAAACTGAGCCCTCTGAAGCTTGAAAAGCTGTTTTATTAGTTCGTATTTAGTGCATGCCCGAATAAAACTGAAAACGAAATCTTCAATGCATTAAATTCTCAACCTAGGGTAGGATTATGTGCTATCTACGATCTACGTACCATTAATAGCGTGTGCGCGCGCCTGTATTTTTTGTAATGTTCGGAAAATCGTTTAAATTATTAGTGATGGTCACATGCCCTATTATTAAGCTACTTAACTGAATCTGAGTATATTTGATTCAACTTAAAAGTTATGCAACATTTGCAGTCATGCTGAATAAAATCTACTCTACATGGGAAAGACTTTTATTTGTTTTTTAACCTTTTATGGGAATAATTTGTACTAGATCGGAAACCGAATTATTACTTAACGAACCAGTTTTGTACACTTCGGTTTAGAAAAAAAACGGCGATTTCTACAATTACTGCAAACGATGAGGATAATGAAGAAATAAGGCAATAATTCAAAATATTTAAATCTGAATTTCTCTGGAAGATCGCCGAACTGTTCTTCGAACGATCGGTTCAATTACGAAGGTTCTCTGGAATGAGTGTATGAATATTAAGTATTTTCATTCTGCACGTACGGAAACAAATTTTCAGATTGAATAAAAAATATTGTTTAACTGTATTTTTCTCAAACGAGAATAATAACGCTTTGTTAAGAATTTGTACTCCTATCAAAAAAAATTGTTTCGGAAAGAAATGCACCAACGCTAGGACAGTAGAATACGACATTCATACCGCCATAGAATAAACAATAGTTGAAGCTACCCTCCTAGAGATGGCGACTCTTTTTATTTCATGCATACTATCATATTTCCCTTATACATATACGGGTCAGAGTAGAAATTTGCCAGAAACATCTGAAGGATGCCTAACTAACTGTAATCGACGAAACGCGCATCTGCATTTGGTGTATGTGTAGTGGTAATGACAAACACATCTTATTTCCAGCAAAATAAATTGCGTTTATTCTATAATATTATTGTAGATACATACCTATGTCATTTGTGGTAATTCACTTTATGTAAAAGGAGCATCAAAGTAGTATTATTTATGTAGCAAACTTAATCTATGAGAATCGGTTAAACAACTTCAAATTGATTATTTTATAGTGAAAACACAATTCGATTAAGTACCTTTAGTATAATAATAATTATTTCTTAAAATGTCTTGGTTAATCTTCGTCAGTTTCTTGCTCGAAGAAAATAGAGTTAAGAAATCGGTTACCTCATTCTGAGAATATTGTTTTGCGGATACAGAGATTTTCTTGGCTTAATTGAAACTTGTTTAAAGAAAGGATGTATTTCTGCACGTGCATTCATTCAAATAAACGCATCATATAGGGCAGGCAAGATAAAGATCGATGCGCGTCATTGATTGTGAATGACGTCTTATACGGCGCTGTTACCAAATTACTTTTCAATTAATAAATATATTTAGGCTGTCTTATTTATTTCTGTTGTAGGTATTTATTAAAATAGTGGTATTGCTATGAAAATAATAGTGATAATAATAAATAATAGTAATCCTAATAAGAAAGAAATGAGAAAGATATATTAAATATAGTAGGTATAAGGTAATATTTATTTGCTTTTAGATGTAACATCAAGAAAACTAATTGTTAGTGTATTGAGAAAAATGTAAAAATTGTTGAATATTAATCACAACATGGAAAAACATCTGAACATGAATGTGTACAATGAAAAGTATGATAGCGTTAATTATGTAACAGATGCTACACTAGATTCTTCTAATAAATAAATCCACAGATATTTATATTTTATTTATTAGTGTCTTCACTATCAGAGTCACATGATTAATGGACTCACATCTTCTTTCTCGGTATGTCGAATTGTATTTCCCCATGTTGCCTTTGTGATAGTGCTTACTTAGGCTTTCCCCACATTTTAATACATTTGCCAGCACCAAGTCCATCGCGACCAATGTGTCTGTTATAATAGTTTTCGTGATTCCCCATATATTTTCAATTGGGTTAAATATGTAGTGATAGGGAGGGAGGCGCAGAACTTTACGACCATAGTGTTCTGCCAAGTTATCAACAACATATGATTTTTGAGGCTTATTCCTATAATGTAATATATTAATACACGTAAGTAAAATACAGAAAACATACTTAATAAGTGAAGCATGTATGTCTTCAACATAACAGCCTCGAAGGAAATGTTATTATTTCGCAGCCAGTTCTGAATCGCCCCCTTTTTCCAACTTGCGGTAGGACATTGAACTTGTAATTTACTATGATAACTTGCGTTATTCGTAACTACCATAGATGATTTTTCAAGACGTTTTAACAGCTGATACTCAAACCGATGTATAAAATTTTCATGATTCATTTCTCCATGATAGTTAAAGTTTTTAGTGTTCGAACAAAATATCAGGTATGCGTCCAGTATAAATCCATCAACATTGCCAGCGTGTAATATAATGTATCTACAAAGCAATTTAAAAAATAAGCTTTTCATCTATAAATTTTATACACGTAGGCACCTTTTGCCACCAGTTTTTATTTCTTAACACTATCTCGAGTGTTGTCCTGTCATGAGTGGCCAACAGAGCCATTTGATAATGAACCAGTTTGTTGCTTCTGTTTTATATTATATATTATACGCTTTGAGCAACCCAAACCCTTAGTTGCTTCTTGAACGCCAGCACTCACATTCATAGTTTTATTAAAATAATTTAAAACATTTGTAATCATACTTCAGCTAAATTTTCACCCTTACGCCGTTTTCTCCCTACAGGCTCCACTAATGCAGTGAAAACAATAATTAAATGTATAGGTTATAACATTTCTAAAAAATCCAGAAAAAAATGCATATTACCCTGTGCACGCTCGAAAAAAAAAATGGAAGTGTTCTGAAAAGAACGATTTGTACAACTATATATAAACAAATTAACCTGGAATTTGACTAAAAATATTTTAAAACTAC
>JARFOC010000376.1:150070-188397 GCA_031763485.1 Osmoderma eremita | reverse complement strand
ATGAAATAATATACAGGCTGTTCCATTTAAAATAAGCAAGTTGACATTCGTTTCCGGTATAACCGGAAATTGTTCAGCGTTGCCAATATTTTTATTTGAAAGATCGGTACCAAAAACACCCGAAGATAAACTTTCAGCATTCAACTAGTAATGGTTCTCAATATTCCGCTAACGGACGGTTTAGACGCCGCACCCTGTATACATTGTATTATACCCCTGGTAAAAAATAAAAACAAAAATGGCAACTGAGTTCCCATACTCCAGCAGTATCTACGAAGGAAAATAATGTTAGAGGTAGTATTCTGGGAGATATGCACCACACAAAACACCACTTGATTGTTGATGTAGTAATTTTGTTTTCAAAATATATTCGGGGGCTTTTTCTATTCTCCAAGCTTGCTTTCTCAACTTACCTCGTATCTAGCAAATGCCAAACTAACATTGGTGGAGTGTTAAAATATCATAAATTGCGTTCTTCAATTCTTAAATTCATTCGTTTGTCAATAACACTGAGTTAGTACGTATCTGGAGTTCTTCAGTCATGAAGGTGGTAAATGTATGTTTTTATTTTTTACTATATCAGGCCACTGGTACAAAAAATACAAAAATTGTTATTATTTATAGGTACTTAATAACATGTTCTGATTAATATTGCTTCTTATGTTTTTAAATACATTGTGTGATCAGGCAAAACATTTTTTTCTTTTTTTAATTGTACTATTTCAGACGGCGTCGTATGCAGCGCCATTGCAGTTATCATTCTAGGGTTAGAAATATTTGTTTATTACATGAATTGCATATAGCCCTACCACTTTTTCTAGCCGCAAGTAGGATTTTAAAAGTTTGTAAATACTAATTTTGCTATAATTGGCTAGAAGTAATGAAGATTGAAAGCGATTCTTTGCTATGTTTCATTTATTTTGTCCTTTTTTCCTTGGAGAAGCATTGAAATTGAAACCCTTTTTTGATAGTACATATCTATTCTTATAAAAGAAATGACGTTAGTTTGTAGTGAGTTTTCATGGGCTTTCTGCACGGAACAAATTCGAATTTTTATGCAACTGTTTGTTTCAGGATCGTTATACATGCTCGAGCAGCGTATGGGCGTTTGCGGTGACAATTTGGGAGATATTCAGCTTCGCGTGCGAGAGACCCTTTCATAATTTAACCAACGAGAAGGTTATTCAGAATGCAGAGCACATGTACTACGGTGGCGAATTGCAGGTTGAATATTAAACAAATGCGCCGTGTGTCTACTATGTTTGTATGCACTAAAATTTTTGCTTTTCAGGTATTCCTAAACAAGCCAACAATCTGTTCCGCTGAAATTTACGATTTGCTCTGCCAGTGCTGGAGAAGGGACGACACGTCCAGGCCGACGTTTAAGGAGATCCACTCGTTTCTCAGTGAATACTCTTCTTCTGACTGATGTTTGCCATCGCGATGCAGGGAACTGACCTATAGTGTACATATCATTAATTGAACAAGACGCATTTCTCCTGTCTGTGGTAATGATCTAAAACACTAGGCTCAAATTATAAATCCGTAAGCGCAAAAACGTAGTGTACTGTGCTTCCACAGAGACCGCATTGGCTCTCTGGCTTATGTATATATATTTTCCGTTCAAATATTTCTAAATATACTATAAACAAATTAATTAATAAATAACTGTAATATGAGTACGTTGCACAAAGTAAATGCAAATCTTGTAAATATAATGTATATTAAGCATCTTGTGAGTGTATATACAAAATCAATTGCTGTATAAAATTGACATTTCTTAAACCTTCTTGATTGCAGATAAAATTTTCAATAAAAACCGATTTCCAATTTGTTGTTAAAGGCCGTTGGATACTATTATTAATTATTATCAATAAATAAATTGTAGTTAGTCATGTTTTAGCAGTACTGGAGAATATAGTCGATCGTCTTAACCCCAAGTAGAACAGTTTCACCATCTCCAAACAAAAAAAATTAATTTGTTTCTTCTTCCATTCTGTAAATGCTGACCAAATTAATTTTAATGTCAAAGACATCTACGTTTCATATTACAAGCCATATATAAGGGTAGGTCAATTGAATCAAATCATTTACAATACCTCATCAAGATATTCCTGTATTTTCATTTTTAAATTCTAATTTCAGTAATATTTTTCTTATAAATGGAGATTTAATGTAGGAACGTTTAAATTCTCCCTTTTAATTAAACGATGTAAATACACATGCATATAATAGAATAGGTACATATAACACAAGAAAAATTGATAAAGACTGTACGTTGTTATTTAATATTAGGAACAATAAACCATTAATAAGCAAGAAAGAATAAGATTTCATTAAAAGAGAAAACTAATAACAAAATATCTCCTATATATGTACAATTGTACGCCACCGATAACGAAACAATAAAAAATCCGTGTTATGCAAGTTCTTGGACAAGTTTCTGTAAGTCAAGCAAAAATTAACCAAGAAACGAGGTACTTATATCCAGGAAGTAAATTATGAGAGGTAATAAAAATGGTCGGAATATATTTTGAAAAATTAAATTTATTCCATTATTAGATCAAATTCGTCTCACCCAATATTCTACAGGATTTGTCATATTAGCAATGGGAACGGGCATTATCGTGAATGAGTACAAAACCGTGGAAGAGCTTCCGGTATTGCACGACGCAGTTTTCTAAGCGCTTCGCAATCAGAATTTCGACATACAAGCTGTTACAACACGGTTGACATCCCAGACGGCATCGTTCTATAAAGACCGGATACGGAAAATGATTCCACGCCATGACAAATACCTGAACAATTGTGGTACTTACATAGAAAGATAGTTTAAGATGTGTATTAAATGATGTCATAACTTTTTTTTGCAAAGTATATTACGGGCTTTTTCTATTGTCTCTCCAAGTTTGCGTTCTCAGCTTACCTCGTATCTAGCAAAAGTCAAACTAGCATTGGTGGATTGTTGAAATGTCATAAATTGCATCCCTCAATTCATTCGTTTATCTTTTTATTATAATCAGACCGGACCAGAAATCCGCATTTTCATTTAATTCATTTATTTCGACTGTGGGTGTTCAATGGTCTTCCAGAACATTTTCTCCAATTTCAGGCGCGTTTGGTTTGCCGTATGGGGCCGGGCATTGTCGTGTAGCCAGATGACGTTCCTCACGGATTGTCCTCGTCTTTTGCTCCGATAAGCGACTTTCACTTGGTCCAAGAGAGAGAGCAGTAATAAGCATTAACTGTCCTCTGATCATGAAGGAAATCCAGCAAGAGAACGCTTTTTGAATCCCAGGATACCGTCGCGAGATATTTCCTCGCTGACAACCGCGTTTTGGCTTTCACTAGGACGCTCTCTCCTTGTTTACGCCCTTCTTCGTTTGCCTGATTACTCCCGGGTGTGTAATAATGAAGCCAGCACTCGTCACAGGTCACAATGCAACTAAGAAAATGGTATCTCTCAGTCTGATAGCGAGTGAAATGAAGTTGGAGATGTCAAGGCGAACGATTTGTGTGTGCTTGAACGAAGGCGCGGTACCTAACTAGCCGGAATCTTGCTGAAACCGTGCTTATGATGATCGACTGGATACTCCCTACGCTGATGTTTATCTTAGACGCAATTTCAGTTAGGCGGCGATCATTTGCAATCACGAACCGCTTGAATATGTTCCGCCGGCAATCGTGGGGTTCATTTTCTATTCTCTCGTCCTTTAGAAAATGTTTTAGGCCAACAAAACACTCGTGCTTGTGATAGGGAGTTTTCACTAAACTATTCTCGCAATCTTCGCAAAATTCCAACAGATGGGTGTACTTTGCTCTCGCTCATCTTTGCTACTGTCACATTAACAATTTCAATGTCGCGTCGGTGACAATTCTCGCCTCCCATGACTCCGTCACACAATCCAATCGTGCCTCTTACAAGACTGCCCGCCTTAAATTCTCGTTTAAATTTGAACGCCCCTCGTAGGATAAATACCATGCACATAATATAAATTGTAACCCCATATCAAGTAGCTCCAATAAATTGTTATATGGAATATCCTACATTTTGTCCCTGAATTAATTGTCTGAAAAATAAACAAGTGCTGGTACATTAATAAGTCATAGATCTCCCATATATTTTCTTGCAAATAGCAGATTTTAATTTCAAACAATATGTTAAAAACTTTGATAAGTATCAATATCAACTTATCCACTTTGTAGTGCACTTGTAGTCAAAATAATACCAAAAGAGCAGTGTGTGCTTAAGAAGTAAAGAAAATAAGAAACACAGCCTCAGTGACGGAATAGTGAATATAGTGAAAGCAAATCTTAGAAATGTGTTTACAAAAGAAATGATAAAACAAAACCGTAGTAATAATTACGAACTCGCTTTGCTAAATAAAGATCAGAAATACAGCCCACATGATTGCTAACACCCACAGAATAGATAATATCTACTTTGAAACCCCCATCAAAAGTTTTAGTGATTCTCGGAAATGCTTCCTAAGAAAGATTAATATTTTCAATGCCATCTTGATTGATGTTTCGCATTCTTAGGTATTCCATGTCCGAAATATCTTCAAATTCTGGGCATATGAATTTAGCCGCTTTCATATTTGATAACCCCCTCTTTTGTGACAGCGGTTGGCTTCCTTTGGGCCCAATAATCTAAAACAAAAGCTACTTATTAGTTATTGGTTTCAGTGGTAATTACACAAAGCTCCATAACAAATGTAAGAAATTCAATTTAATATTGAATTAAAATTGACGTCTTAAAGCATACTTTAAATAATCTCTATTACTTTGTAAACCTGAATAATATTCATCTATAACATATTTACCTATTCCTTTTTTTTTCATTTTCGCCCAAAACTGGAAACGTGGGGAAGAATCTGGGGTATTTTCAACCCTCTGCCGTTTTGTGGGACAGCTGTAGAACCGTTGACACTATCGAACATGTCATCAACGTCTCTTATGTATAACGCAGTTGCCAATGAACCTGTGTTAAAAAGCAAATTAAGTTGTAACATTAATTATATCGCAAGTAGTATATATCTCTTGAAACAGAATGTAGGATGACAAAATGACAATAATTTCATTTTGACGTATTTTTTTAAAAACTTTCCTCCACCTTCACGTGTGCAACAGTACACGCATATAAACATTGGGCGTCCTCTGAAGCATTTGAAATTCGAGACCGATACAACCTTCCCACCACAGCCTAAAGCGTTCACATTCACAATTTCCATATTAAAGCGAGATGGGGGTGTCTCAGATGTTGTAAACAAATTCTTTGTCGTAACCTAATAAGCAATAGCGTGCCAGTTATACATCGTGATAGTATTAAATAATGGTAGATTATTTTGGTATAGTAATAATTTAAAGCAGATGCACCCACACACATATTTCTTTTAACGCAATATCAGAAAAATATTTTTGTCGTCAAATTGTTGTTTGTGTTTCAAAGAAAATTGGCAAGCACTTGAAAAACATGTAGATTACAGCATATTTACAGAAAACAGAAAAATATTTTTCTGTTCTTCCACTCCAAGTTCCAATTTTTTAACTTGTCGCTATAAACATTTTGAATGAATTATATAGAATATTTGGAACGAAAAACAAGTGAGTAATAGCCTTGTTTATAATTTCCGTAGTATACCTTATATAAAGACAAAATCAGTTAATTATGTAACCTACTGAGACAACATGATCTAATAAGAGTAATTTGGGTATACGCTTAGAACATTGGAATTTTTCTGTTATTTATTTGTATGTCTCATAAACACACTATATCGGATTACTCCTCCCTGGCAATAGATTGGTTAATTCCGGACACTTGTTGCGGGAATACGTGGATTACCACCGTCAATCGCATGACCGATTGTATGTCTGATAGTTCGAGATAGTTAATTGTATTCTTTCTTTCTCTATTTGGTATAATTTCTATGTACATAGTTTGATAACTTATGTCCGATGTTGTAGAAACAAAAATCAGGTCGGTGGAAAATGAAACGCTAAAAATAATAATTGTAGAACTTCTAGTCAAATTAATAAGATGATTTAACAACATGCAATACATGCATTTTTATCTTACAATTGCATGTGTACATATATTAAATTAAATAAAATACCTATACAAAAAGTACAAATCTTGTGTTGCACAAATATAATGCAGCCAGAATTTTGCAAATTATGAGCCCTGAAAAGATTAGTTTCTATTTAGATATCTATTTTCCGAAACTACTAAGGAAAAGACTTGCTTCTAGGTCTATTAACAAGATAATTAATGTACATATTCAAAGGTCTGCATCGATTTCTAATCAAAGTATTTTCTCGCACACTGATAACAGTAAAGGTGTTATTTAGTAAAGATTACAAGGGCTGTGGAGCAGTATGGTAAATGCACTGTATCGGATCGCCCTTCATTTCACAACAAAATTGAATAATTCAGAAGAGGTGCATGATATATAGAACATAAAACATTCAGTAATGCCTCCCTTAGCCTTAAATAATCTAAAATATTAAAATTATATCGGTCCCGAGAAATTTCTTTTTCACCTAATGGTTGTTAGGTCGGCGGGCACTCGACGTTTTAATCTGAGCACAACACTTGAATTTTTAACCAAACCTTTCACTAAAACGTTTGGATGCACATGTAGCCCTTCTCTGTAATTTTTTGACCATTTTTTAATTTTTGCACTTGCAGGTCACGATGTATGATTCTGTAGGTAATATAGCATGGTGCTTTGATGATAATTCTTAGAACCTTTGATTGAAAACGCTGGAGAATTTCGATGTTAGAGTTCCACGCGAACCCCCACAGCTCTATACCATATTTCCACACAGGTTTTAGTGATGCCTTGTATAATAACAATTTATTTCAATAGATAATTTCGATTTTTTGTCAATTAACCAATATAGTTTACTCAGTTTGCGACCTAGTTAAAGATATGTGTTTTCCAGATTAAGTCTCTGTCCAAATGCATCCCTAAGTATCTTACTTCTCGCACTTGAAGTATATTCTGATCGTTAAAATTTACTGGCGGGCATGTTTCTTTCCTGGTGGTAAAAGTTACATGTGCTCACTTGTTCTCAATTTCTTTGTCCATTGTCCAATATATAGTAACTTTTTCTGTAAGATCACCCAAATTATACGTGGATTGCCGTGTGATGACAGTATTGCTGTGTCGTCTGAAAAAGTCGCTGTAGTGGTTCCTCCAGTTATCGGTAGGTCAGACGTATATAGGACAGAAAGTATGGGCCGGAGTACACTTCCTTGAGGCACACCGGCATGAATGGGTTGCAATTCAGTGAAAGTATTCTGGTATTTTACTGTAAAGTATCTCCTACTAAGGTAGGACTTAAGAACTGTATAATAGCTTACTAGCAGCATATTTTTAAGTTTGTGTGGCAATCTAGTGTGCCAAACTTTGTCAGAGGCCTTTTCAACATCAAGAAATATTGCGGAACAATACCTTTTTCTTTCGATATCTAAGTTGATTCTGTCAACGATACGGTGAATTTGCTCAGTGGTAGCATGTTGTTGTCTGAATCCAAACTGGTGGTTTGGAAATATCTTACGATTTTCTGTGTCTGGAATTAAGCAATTTTATTTTGAGGCGAAGAGTAATCCGATAATGTTTTGCATTTTTTGATGACTATCATTTTAGCGTCATTGATAAAAACTTTAGCTATAATATAAGGCTGTATTAATTGCTTTTAATTAGCTCAATAATACACTAAAACAAATGTCTGACATTGAGGCAATTAATAGATATGATCAAAGTTTAGTGATTGTCCTTTTTTATCTTGATGTACATACACATACCATAAAACATGTTAGAAATCATTATACATAGTACTATTCAATGTTGGGAAAAATAGCAATACTTACAATCTCATAATGTGCAACGTACTCATACATAACGATATCATCCTTGATAGTGCCACAGCTTTTAATCACTATAATATAATGGTTAATAAGTATTCAACTGATATTCAGTTGTTAGGGGGTAGGTAGTTGTATTATATAAAAAATACCACAGTTTTTTATGACAATCACGTATTTATTTCAAGTAATGCATATAAATAATATTGTTTCAGAATAATTTGTACAACATAAACCACTGTTATATAATATATAATTATGAATTACACAATTTTAATATTAAATGTAATAAAATTTCAATTGGTACCTTTTTATATAAAAAAGATATGCAGATATGGACCAAAAAGACAGATGATTGTATTATAAATTAAAAACTTATAGTATAAATAAAATTATTGAGCAAATATCATAACTCTATATAATACAAAGAGATATAATTGAAAGCGAATTGAATTAAAACCTTTTCATTTGGTTTAATAGTGTTGACACACGTAATTTCGATTACCAAAAACGTAATCTGTGTATTTGTGAATATTCTAAGTATCTTCGATTGAAACCGTATTTGTGATATGATTGTACATAAAGCACATTTCTTCAGAAATCAACAACTATCTTTTCTATGCAGAGATAATTTACTAATCTAGGATACTTCGAATATAATATATTTTCATCCATCTAGTTTAGAGTTGTGTTTTCAATTCATACATAGAAATTATAATTAATTTATTCAGTGCCATACATAGTCGTCGATGCATGCAAATTATCCTGCTAAGCGATTCATAGGAGAAACATCTAATTTGCGAGCCTAAAGTGTAATAAAAGAGCAATTTGGGGTTATTGTATTTCTATTAATGTTTGGTTCAATAAAAATCTAATTTAAACTTATACAATTTGTTTTTATATTCCTGCTTATAGCACACCTCAACTTGGCAATTTATCTTGCTACTTTCAGTATTTTATCTAATCATTTCAATTGCATTATGGTATAGGTCAAAACGTTTTTTACAAGGAACCTTGGCGACAGATAAGATATATCTACATTTGATGTTTAAATATAATAAACGCATTATAACAGACAAAAAAAAAGTAATTTATTGCATATATTGCTCCTTTTCCTATTTGGGTACAACAAACAAAATATAATTTGGCATCACATACGGGTTGCTGTAATAAATACATGGGCCACTGTAATACATAAAGCCATAATCAAAGAGGCATCATTATCAAAAACAGAGGAAGGAAATAGGAAACGAGTAGATACTTTAGTAAACATAGTGCAGTGACTTCTTTGTCTATGTTATCTACTCAAACATTTCTAATCAAAACCATTCATAAATCATTCTTTATATATTAACAGCCTCCTCACAATAAGCATGGTCTTTGATTCTTACTAGGATGGAGGCCAGAAGAGACTACGAAGCGCGAAATTACGACTCAAACATTCGTTAATATCTTCCGCGGAATTTGAACTGAAGCAATGTTAATGTATACCAGTTCAAGTATGAAAATATCGTTGAAGATTATTTAGTTTCGCGTTCAGTATAATATTTTACATAAGAACTCAGCAACATTCTGACTCAGAGTTTTAAATTGGACAATCTCCGCTTATAAATTGGCCGGTCACATACATGCATAGTGCTGTATAAGTAATTAATATATTTTTAACTTAATTAAAAAATTGTGTACCTACGTTACGTTCTGAAGTACTTTTAGTAGCCATGAAAAAATATAATTATTAAAATAACAAAAGAAAATCTCAGATCTGGAACTCCTGAGCTAAATCTGTAATCCTGTGTTCATGTCTATTAATGAAACCAAACTAAACTACAGTAGATTTATATAAAAATGCTGGGTTTGTTTGGCGTATCCAAAATAAAACTTTATTCCTTGATAACCAAGATTTAAGAACAAAATAACATGGCCAATCACTGCACTACATCTACATATGAATGAAAAAAAATGTCATTTTATGTAAATTGCAATTTCTTTATTTATTACCCATTATGTTAGAGTCCTAGTGTACCGAAAGGGTAACAGTGACGACAGACCAAACCCTGCCATTCCCTGTTTGTTAAATTGCCCATTAAATGCTCTTAAATACGAAATCTATTTCAAATTACTTTTTAAAAACAAAAGCAAAAATCTTTTCCAAACATTTAGTAGTAGTAGTAGTAGTAGCAGATGTATTTCAAATCCCAAAGAGTGCAGTGTCTTTTCTCTCGCATTACCAATATAAAAAAATAAAAACACTGCGGAGCAATTATATAAATAAATATATAGACACATATTCATCACAAGCACAAACAATTTAATGTAAATTGAATAAATAACAATTTAAATAACTTCAATATTAGAACATGATCAATAACGCAAATTTCAGCAACCAGGAATTTCTAGTTTGGTTAGGAAAGAATTATTCTTCTTTATATTTAACATCAGGGGAAATTTAAAAATAAACATTCTAGTGTATTAAACAATTCATGACTGCCTTTATAGCATTCGCCTTTTAAAACTAATGGTTTGTAAATACAGGGTTAGTACAAAATTTCGGCCCGGTTAGAATACAACTATCTTTATCTTCCAAAGATTACTTATCTTGACCGTGTCGTTTTCTGAGTTTATTTGTTATGCATGATGAATTTTCAATTTAAAAAGAAATATGTTGTAATTATTTTCTGCTAAACCGAAAGTGTAATAAAATACAAACAGGTGTAGCGAACGAAATTCCAGTTACTGCGTGGAATAAAGAAAATGACGTAGAAGTTTTTAACACTTACACAGCCAACGATTCTTTTTAGAATTATTATTGAGTTTTCGACTTTATGTTTTAAAAGCTAATTAAAGGTGAAAGAGATTCGAGGAAAAGTAATGAATTATTAATAAAAAATATATATATTTATTTAATTATGGCAACTACGTAAATGTTGTTAAAGGGATAAATGAAGATTGTAATACTTTTTAATTGCCAACAAATCACAAAATTCTTGATTTTCTTTGAAGGCTAAACTCGCATTTGTTGTTATCTCACGATATTTAACCTTCGATATATCATCTGTATGGAGTGGAATTTAATAAGAGCCCTAACCAGGCAAACGATTGATACATGTTATACCCGGATATTTATATTCCACGTGCACTAGAATCGGGTAAAATACGAACCCGCAAATTGAAAGCAACCATTTTGCAAATAATAAAGTTCAATAACTTTTCGGAGCTTTACATTAATCCTAAATTTATAAAAATAAGCCGAGAAATCACAGATAATAGAATAGAATAAATTAAGAAAAAGCACAACGTTCTTATGAGAACTGAATCAAAAGAAGAATTTCTTTTGAAATGTTTAAAGAATCTGTTGACATTGAGGGTAATTTAAAAAAAAACTAGTTACATTAGGTATAGCAAGTAAAATTTATTTACTCTAACTTGCACTCCATATTTTCTATGTAAAAAGGTTCTTATAATCTGAAAAATATGGTACAGTTGACTCTCCCTAAATCAACCTCTCTTTAATTTGAATTTTTCTCTAAATCGAATTCGTAATTTTATATGTCCAACTGAATCGTAATTCATTTGTAAACGCCATTCTCTAATTAGAATTCTTTAATTCGCACTCACCTTTAATTGAATCGAAACTTCCCACATTTTATGAAAATTTTAAACCAGTTTTCTCTCTCTAAATGGAGCATCAGTTTAATTCCCCTACAAAATATGTTTCTTTGTACCGCTCATTTTACTTGATATTTTTGTTAGTGCAGGTGTCTCCTTTCAACTTAAAAACAAGTCCTAAATTTTTGGGATATTTTGGGGAATACATATTCAGTTTTGTTTCGTCGGTTGCTGTCCTAGCAGTTTTAACCTATTAAATACCTATGTATTTTCACAAGCATAATAAAATATTGAATAGTGTTTTCACTGTTTTTAATAACAATGTCGAAAAGAGGACATAACACACTTAGTGAAAAAAGGGAATTAATTGACTATATTACGAAAGGCGCCAAGAAAAGTTACGTGTCCGTAAAATACGGAGTTCCCCAAAGCACAGTATCCACATTTTGGAAAAATGGAAAGAAAATTCTTGAACTTTTTAATAAACCCGAATGTAGTGACAAAGTGAAACGAGTTCGCCGTTGTTAATACGAAGGCATTGACAAGTCTGTATTTAGTTGGTTTAGCTCTCCTAGAGCACAAAATTTGCCATTAGCCGGTCCTTTGATTAACGAAAAGGCGGCATACTATGCCGATGCACTAGGACACAAAAATTTTAATGCAAATGAATGTTGGTTGAGTAAATTTAAAATTACTTATAATATTGTTGGCAAAGCCTTATGCGGTGAATCTGCATCGGTTAGCAATGTACAAACTGAAAATTGGATTGAGCAAAAGCTACCTAGTCTTATTGAATCCACAGTCCTGACAACATATTTATGCAGATAAAACTGGATTATTTTTTAAGTGTCTCCCAAACAAGACTTTAAGTTTCAAAAATCAGAAGTGTTTTGGAGGAAAATACAGGAAAGATCGGGTCACAGTATTGCTTGGTTCTAACATGTGAGGCATGTTAATTAAAAGTTGTTTAAATTGTAAAAAGCGGCAAACGTTGTTTCAGACGAGTTAAATCCCTTGGACTGGATTATTACAGCAATAAAAAGCATGGATGACTGCACAAATTTTTGAGAAATGATTGCTAAATCTTGATCAAAAATTGGCAAGCCAGAATCGTTGTTGTTTTTGGATAATTGTGCTAGTCATCCAAAACACATACAGAGACGATTAAAATTTATAACCCTTCAATATTTTCCAGCAAACACAACTTCCGATTTACAGCCCATGGACATGGGTATTATAAAAAAAAACATGAAAATCTTTTACAGAAAAAATATTTTGTTGCGCATTATATTCATGTTTGAAGAAATTAACAAACATCCTAAAGTAAATCTGTTAGACTGCTTACGGATTACGTTGAAGGCTTGTTACCGAAAAGCTGGCTTTGGACGAAATTCATGTTGGGACGATGAAGATGTACCACCCTTATCATAACTAAAAACAAATATTGTAAAGGAGTGTGATGAATCAGAACATTTATGGAATCGACTTA
Organism: Osmoderma eremita; assembly: GCA_031763485.1. Taxonomy (NCBI): domain Eukaryota; kingdom Metazoa; phylum Arthropoda; class Insecta; order Coleoptera; family Scarabaeidae; genus Osmoderma; species Osmoderma eremita. The sequence continues at coordinate 175,429 of JARFOC010000376.1, read as the reverse complement.
TGGAACTGGGTGTGGAGGCGCAAGGAGAATCTTTCCAGGATTATGTTCGTATTGACGATAGATTGATAGTTAGCGATACTCCTACTGATGCAGAGATTTTGGACAGGGTTACAAGTGTAACTGAAAATCTGGATTCGAGGAGTTCGGAAGAAGAAGTCATGGGCGTTCCCCATCAAACAGATATCCAAAGAGCCCTAAGTGTTTTACATTTAGCTCTGGAAAGGAATGAAAATGTCCCCGAACCAGTTTTCACAAACATGCAGAAGATAGAAGTGTACTTTAAACAACAAATCTATAGCACAGTTTTGAAACAAATGAAAATTTGGGACTTCTTTAAACCTCAGTAATTCAATTTTAATCATTACATTTTACATTTTTAAAGTGTATGTCATAAAATTCTGCTTTTTTTCTTTATTATACGTATATATTACAAATTAATACATATGACATTTTTTGTCTCACTTCCTTTAATTCAACTCTCCCTAATTTGCACAAATTGGAACACCACGTGAGAATTCGATATGGAGAGAGTCAACTGCATTATAACTTTTGAAAAATATGTGGTATTTCTCCCGTAGTTGCCTTAACTAAAATCTAATCATTAAGACCAAGCACGAATGTAAAAATAATTTATATCGTACCAAACATCAAGAAGTTGAAAAGAGCAAGCAATCACTAAAATTGAATTGAAAACACATCCCCTACTATATGGATATGATAAAACAGTAGTCTGCAAGGACCCCCAGGACATAATTATTTTTAAAATAAGTAATATATAATGCAAAACAGTATGTAGAATATTAGAGAGCAAATAAATTATACATCAGATTATGTTAACACTATGTTAAAAAGTACGCTATTTGTCTCATAATGCTATCACAAAGTAGTTATGCTATTCTTTCTTTTGTATTCTACATATAAAACAAGAGATACAACCAATGCTAATGAATAATGCAAATTAAATACAAGGACGAAATATTACTCATATTAAGGAAATACTGCATTTCGTAAATTAAGGCCGTATGATATAAACAACATACAATTATTAACAACAATGTAATAGCACTTTAAGACAGTACGCGTATGGTATGTAAAGCGCGCAGATGCCACACACAGATGAACGTATGTTTTTTAATTACTCATGTCCTTGCGGGATCCTGATATCATATATGTAATCACATAAATATTTTCAGCAATGACAACATCGTAAAATTTCAAATATATAAACGCATGTATATATTGTGTGTGCATATTTAGATCTGCATCTCATAAACAATATAGTTTCAGCTTGATTAGCAAACAGCGAATTCTTGGCATTATATATATTAACAGTATGTACATTTTTTTTACAACTCACATTTCTCTTTCTTATCTCAATATCAGTCTTTGGCAATAGTAATCTTCTCAGTGACGGCATAGAATACGCCAGGATGTGGACTGTGCAGACGTACCCCTTTCTCCGTCCCTTTTGTCCATTTCATACTTCCTTAATTTTTCGAAAAATAAATACCGAATCAACCTGCATTTATTCCCTATGCATCTCGTCAACGATGTGAACAAGTAGAAAATAACGTTCACCATAATTTCATAGGTTTCAACGATAAATTCGATAATTTAACTCGCGAACGGAAACGTTTGGGGGTTTAATTGTTGTTCGGAGATTGACAACAGAGGGATTGCAGCACGTCATCGTATGTTTGCATGTCGGATTCGAAAGTTTCGAGTTGCCTCGCAAGATCTTGCTCGGCGAGGGTAGGAACATCACTAAATGCCTTTAGAGGGGGCGCTGTTTGCCACTCCTTGTAGAACATACTCAATTCACTGTTTGTATTTACACTGGCGAATGGTGTCTTCTGTAAGCAACGAAAACACTAATAAGAATATAGTGAAAATATGTTAATCTAAACTAAAAAAGTTGGGCAAAGAAATGTTCGCATAAAATAAGTATGGTGCATTAAAAGCATCAACAATTTTTTAAATTAAAAATAATGTCCATGAACAGTAAAAGACCATATGTATAATACTCCTATACTGCGGGTCGCGTCAAAATCTTATGGAACTAGTTTTCGCCAAGAAAGTGAAATAGGCGATGCTATTTCCACAGACTACTCCTATATTCTATTTCAGTTAGCACGAAACGGTTCTGCGCCGGTCCAGAAGTTCTTGAAGTTGATATGGTAATATAGGTAATAGACATGGATATAAAACACTTCCATTGCTTGTCTCTGCCAATAGTAAAACAGCTATAAGTTGGCCCATGCGTAGAAGCGATTTGTGCCAAGTGAGATATCCTATGTGTTCTGTGCCGCTTTGATGGCGGCATGTTTAAGACTAAACCCGCAATATAGGAGTATTATATACATGTAAAAGACTGGAGCAAAGCATTATTCGATAAGAATAAAGATCTCCAAATGTTTAAAATTTATTGTACAACCTACACCACATTTGTTATGAAAAGGAACAATACAACGTAAAAAAGTGTGTATATCCCTAAATAATAATTTTGAATAAAAACAAGGTCCATCGTGAACTGCTACAGTACTCATTTCTTTGAATAGGTAATTAAAAGTCCATATAATGTCATCTTAATGCGAACACTACTTCTTCCACTTGGACAATACTGATTGAAACAAATATTTTATTATTATTAATGAAGTAGCTTATTTACACAACTTTTATCAAACAGTCAGGCTATGCAAGTTATTTTCCAAGATTGACTCTAAAGGAATGTGACATGTCTCGATGCTAAAGTTCAGTTCAATAGTATATTGTACACACCATGACTCATTGAATCATGTGATGCAAAATAAAAGCACCATTTCCATTATCACGGGGTCTACTGGGATAATAAAGCTATTTTAAGATATTTTATTAAACGAACTTATGTAGGCATAACCGTTTAATCAATTAATCAATACATTAATCTGATGCATTCATTTATCTTTAAAATCTGGTTAAAAAAAGTGGTATCAGAAAAGTGGAGTGGATATCATTGTTTTGGAATACAATCTATCATTGAATACAGTTTGCTTAAATTTATAGCCTTTAATCTTTTTTGAAAACTGAATTAATATCTTAAAATAGTTAAACCCCAAAAACAAACAAATAAAATTAAATATTACCAATACTTATAAAATGTAAAAAGAGCGCATGCATAAGCAAGAGAAATATGAAATGTAATGATGATTCCCTATACACATGTATCTTAAAACCATAGGCTCCATCATAGATATTTATATAACATCAAATGCTTCAATGCAATTCTCCTTAAATCGTTCAGTGTTAGTGATTTATAAATAGCGCCTCTATTGCGACATAGTATTGACCTTGGCCAGGGTCAAGCCGCGAATACATTGTTGTTTTGTCAAAGAATTTTAAGCAACGTTGAACTGCCTATTATGACATTGGAATTTTCCTGGATAACATAATGAACCCAACAAATAAATCTATTGTACACGTGATACGTTGTTGTATAATGGAGATAATATGTATGTACGAGTTACTTGTTTTGAAAATAGTTTTTATCTGCGGATTTTGTCTTTTTTTTAAATATTAACAGAAATAATCATTGCTCTCATTGGGCGAGTTCGGAGTTTAGCCTTTATTTTTTGCAAAATAATGATGTGTTATTTTTGTAGATTTGAAATGCCTTTTTCTCAAGAGAAAGACTTTTATTGTTATGGCTCATTTTCGCACTTGCCATCAAAATAAAGATGGCTAATGGACGTATTCCACTGAAAATGGCCGCTATTTTCAGCGGAATGTCCACAACAATTCCCAGAAGATATCATCACCTATCCTGTTTATGTGCAACATTACAAACTGTTATTAATTGTTTAATGCAAACAGGAAGCGTTTTTAAGGGCAGCCAACCATTTTCTACTTTTTAATCTCTCCGTGGAAAATAAACATGCGTCTGTGAGGCACGTACGGGATTTGGACATTGGACCAGAAGTATTTCCATTTTAAAAACACCAGAACAATATTGTTATGTTGACCAGGTTACTTTTGAAGTTGGTATATTGCATCAAAATTTATTACAAGTTTATCTTATAAATACAACAGCTGTTCTTTAACAACTACATTTACTTGAAACTTAGTAGGTTTTTAAAAAATACCTAGGTACTTTTTACAAGCCGTGCTTTAAATTGCTCTTAAAATTGTGAAAGATTTTGCTCATGTTAAATGAAAATATGTAATTATGGTAATAACAAATGTAAAAACTAGATTTCAGCTTGAGTATAGGAATAAGACATACACGAATAATGTCCATAATTTAGTATTACTTTGTACTATCAACAAACTTCATTAATTTAGTTACACTGACAATGAGACATAAAAGCGCTAAATGTTTTTTTCGAGATATACGCAATTCATTGATAATAGCAGTACATAGAATCTTTGCAAATACAAAATAACTAAAACCATTCAGTTGCCAGATACGAAATTTTATTATAACAAGAATAACATGCGATTTATAAAATTCGAGGACGCTGCAGCAATTTTGTTTGACAATAAAGGAATAATACTACTGCGTCTGACATAACAATTACGCTTTATTATTACACCGGTAGATATGAATCAAGAGATTACAGAGGTAAAGATAGGAAACGCTCGCCCATGCAAAAAAGTGACGTTTTTACCTATTTAGTTAACAGTTGAGGCGTATGTGGTATGCAGCGTGCTAGTCGATGTCATCAGTTCCATTAATATAACCCGGCAAATTTGAAACCTTGGTATTTTAATGTCACTGTTGTTAATGCTAGTCTCCGTCCAAGTAAAAAATGAGCCCCGAAGAATATGCAAAGTAAAATGCATGATTCCATTTGCCCCACGCTTCCCTCACCAACGAACTTGACAGTTACAAATTGCCAAACTTCAAACAATAATGATTAGGATCATATGCAGATTACACTGATTTTTTCCCCTAATATACACGTAAAATCGACGCGACGGTACTAGTCGAGGGCTCACTCTAACTTACAATTAGATGTTCTCTAGTATTCGTTATTTCTGTAGAAGTTGAAGTTAATAAGATAATATGCACCTCGACTAATCTTTAAATAGCCAAATAGAAGAATATACTATATAATCTGCCAAAATACTTTACTCTTTCTATATGGCTGTCAATTAAATGCAACTGAGGTGGCAGAACACTTAATTAACACGGACGCCATTAAGTTTCTTTACCTAACATTTCGGACTATAGATAGCGCCAGAATCGACGTGGTCGCAACGTTTTTTATTTTTGTTATGAATTGTATATGTCACCGGCGGTTGACACCGAACCTACAGCCGAATGACTATGTGACAACGACGTATGTACTTATGTGACATATATCCATAACTGGAATCATTGTTAGACGTATTATGAGTTCGTAACTAATGTATTATGAGTAACCAATGTATTGTGATTTTAATAACCAACAAATGTTTCAAACAATATAACAGTTGATAATACGAGAAATTACAATCATGGCGTTCTGTATTTCTAACTCAACTGCAATACCTCAAAATATTCTTAATTTAGTTCAAACGTTATTAAATGTTCACCTCGTTACGATCTTCGGTGATGTTTCAATAATAATAAATGAAATGTTTTTTTTTAATTTGGAATAGCCACATTCACAATTTTTGTACTTATCAGTTTTGCAATTACGGAACAAGAGTTAGGGCAACAGCACACGTACGACAATTTGTCACGCAACAGTTTCATGGTCAGTGAAAACACTGTACAGTGTGATTTTAAATGTCTGAAGATAGTTTAACTTTACCGCCACATTTTTTAGTGTCTTTGATTCTTAGCTTTGCTATACTGACCAAAATATTGTTTATTCCTATTATTACATACAGCTCGTTAGCCTTGACTTTTATAGTTTTTTACCTTGGTGTTCATATTTTGGTAGGTTAGTATTATGATAGATCATCCTGTTTGAGACTGCCAATAGGAGAGAGAAAAAAAGTTAAAAAAAGTGATATAGCGGTAAATTTAAACTATCTTCAGATATTTAAAATCAGATTGACAGTGGTAAAGCTGTTGAATCACAAATTGTTGCCCGTATGGCATAGTCCCTAAACTATATAAAAAGAAGTGCAATAACTTGAATAGAAAGTGAATCATAAAAGTACACGGAGGACAAGAAAACGATATAAAAGCATGGAAAATGGAATATTTGAAAAGCATTTGCCTACAATCATTAGCTGCTAAATTAAAATATTTTTCATCATTGATTGATTTAAGGAAACACAATCAAACAACTGACTAATAAGTTAAAAAACCATTTGCTACAATTTCTTATGCGAAATAAGAAAATTTACTGCACGTCCTACAATTAAAACAATATTATTGGATTGCTTCATCAAGCAATTTATTTTCAACATAATTAAGTTGATTCCCTTGACCTCATGCCTTACTTCATATAATCAATAGGACTTTTTTAAATACAGTAAACAACTTGTCCTTAACTAGAGAAAAACATCTATCCGGAAGTACATATACATATTTAAAAGATTCCTGTTTGCAATAATGACTCACATTTATTACTAAAAAAGAAAAATGAATTTACTGCTTGTTCAATGTTCAATGAGTGTATCAAACTATTATTGGAAATAAGTTACCGGAAGTAGTTGCTGCATAGTCTATGTAGATTACCTTTTATTACGCCACGGAATAGCTGCATTATATGCGGAGGCTTTTGTTGGGCGAAATTTCACTACTTATTTCAGAACTCTCATTCACAGATGCAATTATCAAAAAGCTTATTATATCCGATAGGAGAAGTGAACACATGTTTGATGTTATATAAAAGAAATAGATATGCGTTATCTACTATGACGTCCTAAACGGCACAAATTAATGGAGTTAATAACATGCAGCATAGCGTTAAGAATAATTTACCAATTCTACCATAATGAAGTCGTCATTTGTTGACATCATGGTAATGGTCTGCGTCCTTTTGTTGGCCTCTGAATTTCCGTTTTGGTGATCGGTGCTCTCAGATTTCGGTTGAACCTTCACTTCGTTCTCTTCGATACCTGGGCTCGGTGGCGATAGTTTTTCAGAGAAGAGCTTGCTGAACTGGATGTTTGGTATAATTAGTTCGGGCTCTATTATACTCTTTTTCGTATCAGCGAATGCGCCGATCTTCATGGTATCGCTCAAGGAAATATTATCTTCACTGCAGAAGAAGAAAGAAATAGATTAATATTTATGCCCTATTAAAAAATGTATTCGTAAAAATATGCAAAAGTTATTATGTACATATGAGTTGACGATATTGAACGAAAAATGTTATAGTATACCATAACCATATTATCGCATGGTTTTAGTCTTATAGTCTTCTTTTGAATATAGTACAGTTAAGTTACGTAATGGGCAACCGGAAAACCCAGCCGCTCATTTTACTTCCATAAGACTTCATACTTATAAATAGGTTCTTAGTAAGTTGAAACATAAACATTGCGAAAGCTATGTTGGGACTACCGCGCTAATATCTTCAATATTGAAACCAAATATACACATTACACAATTGTCCGAAATTTGTGCGAATATACAAATAAGATTTAAGCAACCAGATGTTTACAATAAATGCTACTTTATACTGACAGCAAAGGCAGCAAAGGGGGTTCACTTCATTATCGTAAAAAGCGGAAATAAACATATCCCATGAAATAAAATACATTTTGTTTAAATTACGCTTTTGTTTCATGTGAAAAAAATTTAAACGATCTTCAGATGTTTCAATAACTATCCAAGTTTGTGCCTTAAAGGTAATTGACTAAAATAAAACAGTTCATTATTCGTTTTAAGGTTATTTGCATAAATTGTATATTGAAATACGTAATTTAAAGGTATTATTATGGATATAAAAGATAAAGAAATCCTAAATAAATATTTGCATTTTATTTCCATTTTCTTCCATTAAGAACATCATTCACCAGTAATCAAATACCATCAACTATTTATTCGGAGAATTGGCAATAACAAGGAATTATGAAATTTTTGCGGTTTGTATTTACCATGCTATTTAGTACCTTCTTGCCTAATTTAAATGTTATGTTGTCTTAATGCTTAAATATTCTTTCATTAACTCCATATACACTATGTCAACTACAAAAACTACATAGTTGTTTAGGTAGCACCAAACAAAATGTTTAATCGTACGATAAAATAAATAGAGAAGTTCAAATATACACAAATTTATTCCAGAATACAAATCTTACGTACTAATAATGCATTTTATAGAGTTTGGGAATTATTTTATTTAAAATAAATAATTTTAATTTGGCTATTAACAAAATAACTAGCGTTTGCAGTTATAATAATTTCACATATTCGTGGCATAGGTTGTATTATTCTGTGAAAATTATCTTTATGAGGAAGGTAACATTTTAGTGCTGTTTGAAACATTTTCTAATGCTATTCCAGGGTTGCGTTGCTGATAGGGAAGGTTTTATGAACTACGCAATCCAAGTAATCTCATAACAGGTCAATGGAATTACAGTAATGACTTTGAGGTGACCATGTCGTTAGACATAGAAAACCGAATTCGGTTTTTTGATTAAGTTTGTTTTTACTTATTTTGTTGTGTTTGGGGTTGTTGTCAATGTTCTTATGCGACCGCCGCCAAACACCTTCAAATCATCACATTACCATCACCATGCTTAACTGTTTTTACAATGCATTGATTTAATATCCTTTCCCGATACGACGACAAACAAATATAGGACCTTATTATTGCAATTTTCGAATTTAGATTCACCCGTCCAAAGTACCTATCTCTATTGTTCAATCGTCCAATTTCTGTGGCTGCGTCCAAACAAATATCTTGTTTATGTTGTGAAGGAAGGTGTTCTTTATATACAGCAATTCGCCCTGCAAGCCTAGCTCCTGCTACCTACCGTTACACTAATTATAGTCGAGTGTCCGATATTAAATTCTGCGGTGATATTAAGAGATGTAAAGCGACAATCGTCACCTTACAGCTCCTAATATCACAGCGCCCAACTGCAATTCATTTGTGGTAAGATTAAATATTTTGTTTGATGGATTAAACTTATGGACCGTAGTATACATATGTACCTACATTTAAACACAATTTTATTTATTCTCTTTTTAATGAATGTTACAAGATAATTTTCTTAATATTGTTTATGAAAACATATAACTATAACGTGTTTAGGACAACATATTATTCTTGGAATAAAACAAGTAGTCGTTACTTTCTTTTTAAGATACTAAATCTAAAAAAAGATATAATAATAGAAATGCATTTTGATATTTAATCATTGAACCTTGAAGTGAGTTTAAAGCTTTGTTGACAGATTTTGCACGTTAATACAATACACAATTCTTCGTTAGCAGCAAAAATCAAGATTCATTTAGTATAACAATAATAGGATGCAGTGTCTTGAAGCACTAAAAAATAACCCTACCACCTAAATGAGTGAAATACCCTAGATACATATTTCTTTACCGGATCACCACTAGAATAACACTGCGTATTATTAAATGATGAAGAGCATATCTTCCAAAGTTTTACCTTGGTACCTGGTTACCTCTATTTATCCAGATATTACTAAGGCTAACACTTGTTTCAATTGTAGGTTCTACTTAGGATGGCAATGCAGTTGCCGAAAAACCTACCTAGAGTATTTTACTCATTAAGGTGGTAAGGGTATTTTTTGTTTTAGGTCTAACATTTGGTTAAATTTAATATAATACAATCCGCGACAAAGTTATAGTCGCATGCTATAAAAAAACTAAAAGTTTAACTTTTATAAAGAACTAGTAAAAATATTGTAGGTTTGCATAAAACAATGTTTTAGAAATTAAAATATTAAGTATAAAAATTGTTCAAGCTAAAGATAATATTTTTAATGTAACGATAAAGTCAAAATGTTTGAAAAACCATCATTTGTAACTGCGACAGAAGTATAGTCGCGGGGGATTTCCCTATTTATGTCTGGCAAGTCTAAAAGTGGGACTTCTCTAGGCGTGTCATATAGAAACGAACTTTCGAAGCGTTTAGTTGTGTTAGTTTCGATTCAAATTCGAAAATGCCAAGGGGTAAAATTCTAAGCGCATATGAGAGAGGTCAAATTAATGCCTTTGATGATGAAGGTTTCGGTAACTGTGCAATAGCTCGTAAAATGCAGAAATTTTCTAAGTAATAAAGAAAATTACGGCTCTGGTCGACTATAGATCTGGTTGTCCCCAAGCGTTATCAGCAAGAGATAGAAGGCGCATCAAATTCTTCTCTAACTGCTCGTGAAATCGCACATGCAGCAGGTGTAAGAACAAATGTTAGAAATGTACAACGTTTACTTAAAAAGTCACCGGTAATTAAACGAAAAAAGATGTTGAGAAAACCGCCTTTAAATGAAACCCACAAACCGTCAACGTTTTGCTCAAGAACATATGACATGGAATGATGAATGGAAACAGCTAATAATTTCTAATGAAAATTTTTTTTATTTGGGCGGTCCTGATGAATTTTCGTATTATTACCACGATTTGAGAAAAGATGAACGATTATTTCCTCATAGACAAATGGGCGAAGGATCAGCAATGATATGGGCTGCAATAGGTTATCATGACAAAAGCAACATTCACTTTCTCACAACTAGAGTAAATCCTCAAATATATAAAAAACAATTATTTTCTATGATATTTAATGAAAGCAACTTTACAATGTAAAAATCGAAAATGCAAATCATTAAATTAGTATTGACGTAACGCATTAATTTCTACAATAACAACTACAAAAGCCAATTACGGATCCGCTTGTCGCGATTTACTTCACGATACATATTTAATAATGTAATAGGGCAGACAGTACATCATTTGTGGCGCCAAGAAAATGTGTCATTGCGTGCATATAAGGAAAAAGTTATAAAACACTCTCAATAAGTTCCATTCAATTCAAAGCAATTAGGAAATACCTTTTGCATTCATCCAAACGTTACACATTCCCGAAGTATTAAATCTCCATTGAAACCATATTAAACTCGTAAATGAGAAAAGTAAGATGTGTACATATGCAGTATTGTTAGTTATTAACCAGTAAATTAATTCCCGAAAGCATATTGAAGGTGTATATGTGAAAGATGATATTAGAAAATTAACACAAATGAAATTGTTTAAAAAAATATTATGGATAGAACAAAAATTTGTATCTACTTACTAAAATAAAATCATTTTTAACTAAATAAATAAACAGCAGCAATATAGAACCGAGAGAACCGAGAGAAACACAATTATATGCACATCGCCGGAGAGCCAATAACAGAATAACACCTCAGCGCCAAGCCTAGTAGCGCATAAGTACTGTCAAACATACCGACAGAAATCGCAGAAACATGGCGACCTTTATATCGCGAGTATCAAGTTTAAATGAAACTATGGAACGGCAACTAGATAAGCATTAAATGCCCACTTTAGACAATCGCTCGATGCTGTAAACAAAATGGTACACATATGTACACACATACATGCGTATTATGAAAAGCCGGGCGGTTATTTTCAGTGCATTAAATTTACAGTTAGGAATTTCTAATCTCCGAAAATCTCCACGCCCCAGGCCGCTTGTTACTAGCATCGTTGTCAAGAATGTGTCAGTTCGGGTATTCAGAGATTATGAAATACCGCGGATACACACATTTACATTTACGTATTACAACAGCCACCAAAGTTACAAAGTCAATGCTCCGCGAGTGCGGTGAAAGTGAAAGATTATTTAAAATTGTATTAATAACTTTTCAGCTGTCGTCGTATAGTCGCGCTATTTTATTGTACTCGCAACTCTCTAAAAGTTGATAAAATTAACACAAATTTAAACGAGAAGTACGGATACTGTTCTAGGGTATAGGCGATGTATTTATTTCAAAATTTTCAACCATCTGATTTTTCTTTAGGAAAAAAATTAAATTCTTGGTGTTTTATAAAAAAAAACTAGCCATCCCAAAATGTTTTTGAACTTTAAATTTGGTACGCTAATTCTTTTACCAATGATGCACAATGCAGAAATCATGCAAAAAAAAGGAAGAGGAACACAGATATAATTTGAATGTAAAAAAAATAATATCCTAATTCTTAAAAGCTAAAATTCTTGCGTTCGTGATGAGGATTTAATGTGTTTATGCAACGGGCATGACAGATAAATATATTGCACCGCTCAGTTCAAAGCTATTAGAATTTTTATATTGAGGGGAATCAATTCTCGCTCCCCGATGGTTATTACAAAAATGTTGGCTTTCTGCACACTTTCTCTCCACATTTCTCTTACACAAACTTTATTTTTCCATTGTGTCTTTCTCAACATTTACAAATCTTCTGCCACAGCATCCAACCACCTTGTTTTTGGCCATCTTCTTGCACTAGTTTGTCGCCACTCCAACATTGTTCTTATGATTGCCATTAGTCCTGCGCACCACACATGTCCAAGCCATTTTGCCTTTATCGCCTTTTTGCTTTTATCAGTCCTACTATGTCTTCTTCCAATCCTCGTAATATTTCGTAGTGTCAGCGTATACTCTGTATTCACCATCGTTGGGTTTAATTTCGTTATTGTAGAATTGGTCTAACCATCGTCTTGTATACTCATATTTTCGCCCATCGGCCATTTCATATGATATTACATTTTCCGAGTAGTATGTTTTGACAAGTAATAAAAAAACAGCCTTTTGTCCTTTAGAGAAAATTAAATAATTATAAACTATATTTTTATTAACAAGAATTAACATTCACTGATTCCACTACGACTCCAGGGGAAATGATTTTGTTCATTAGTGGACGAAAATATGTCGCGCACACAAAGCCTAATGTGTTGGAAAAGAAATGTGTCTTCGATGTATCCATATTACGTATACATTACATATACGTATTAGATAAAAATGACGCAAGCTACGCATTCGCCAGTATCCGTACAGCAGAGTAGGTAATGCGTATTCTGTTCTAACAAACTGAAACATCTACCCGTTTCTTTTACAATTTACTGAGTTTATTTGCAGCTGGCAAGAATTCAGTCTGTACAGCTTATCTACCCTTGTCCTTTGTATACCTCTTCAAATTCATACCTTTCTAATTTCACTGGTCTACCTATTAACTGATTTCAGCCGACACCTTTACAAAAAAGGGTGCTGCGGGGTGCTTTCAGTGTCCAGAACCAGCAACTGCCATATCAACTTCGATAGCCAAACAACAAATTTGTTTCTGGTAAAAACAGAAAGTACTCCAATTTTGGAACAATTCTCCTGGTTTGGTATATGCGAAATAGTGCATCTCACCCAATCATGTCAGTACTGGGGAATTACTAAAACTTGACGGCAAAAGGGTCAAAATAATTACTTCTGTGTTTACAGGCAACGGCAGACTCAGAAAACATCTACACAGAAGCGGGCTATCGGAAGAAACCGAATGTCGGCTGTGTATGGAGGACGAAGAAACCGTAGAGCACGTTATATGCTATTGTACTGCGGCCACCCGAATCAGATACTCCATCTTTGGAAAGGAAATTACTTCCCTAGCTGACCTGAAAAATTCCTCATTGAGCAAGATTCTGAATTAATTATGGACTTGTTTGATGAAGTCTAGGATGGCATTCGCTTTACAATAGGACCTAGTGGCCGAAGTAGAAGGGACGATTAATCGAACCAAGCGGATGGCATCGCTACATCAAGTAATCAAGTAACTGATTTCTAGAGTTGCTCACTATCGCCAACGAGCAGTGGCTGAGATTCGATACAACATTCAGTATAAGTGCGACTCTCAAGGAGATATGTCGGGTATGCACGTACGCTGATGGAAATACTACTTCGTAGTTCTACGGTTGCTTTAAAAATGTAGCCTACCTCGCGAAAATGACCAATGTTGGACCAAGTTACATAATTCATAGCAACATATCTATTGTTGGAGATATTTAGTAGCAAGTAAGTGTTTGAGTACACGTTGTAAGTTATTTCTGACAATTTATTTTATGTGTTAACGCTGTTGACGCAAATTCAGCAACTCTACGTGATTTCCTATTCTCATTACTTCAGTTTTATTTTCAGTCGCTTATTTTCCTTCCATTCCTATTTTATGTAATATCCTACTCATGAATTACATCATTAAACCGTAAAGCACTCAACTAATTAAAATTGTGAAATAAATGTGTCTGAAATCTAAGTGGTAAGGGTTAGCTGTACCTCTTGTAACAACGAACTCAAAACACTATCAAAACGCTTTCAATAGGCTTCTAACAACTAATAAATTTATAGACGAGTAGTTTTCAATAGAAGGAGTAGTATTGATAATCGTTTTAAAGTACCTAATACCCTTAGGTATTGCATATTAACAGCGGCTGAATTGCAACGATACGAGCGGTTAAAGAAGAGGTAAAATAAGTCAAGGAAAGATTAAAAAGAGACTGGCTTAAGGTAGTTAAACAAGAAGATTTGCTACAAGTTAGTAGTTGCTACCGGAGCATCGTAAAACTCGCATTTTGCAATTTGCATTCCCTGAATGTAGTGAAGTTTTCTGAACTAATGGATCGCGCTTATGCCTGCGATCACATGCAACTTCGTATAGGTTCTCTGCGTTGGTATTTCTAGATACTACCGAACCACATGCCCACCTCATATTTATTAAAAATTATGATTTAAACGTCCCATGTCAAATCTGTGGACGATGTAGGACGAAGCTGCGGTTCAATTCTCCCGTTTTATCAAACAAATCAAGCCATGCAGAAGGGATTTAAGTAAAAATAATAATAGGGTTCTAGAAAAACGAACAAAAATATTACTATTAAAAGAACTTGGGTGTTATTTAAGGTTTTCTTTCTGGTAGCTAATTATGTGTATGACTACAATTCTGTTGTTATGGGACATGTAGATAGTCTACGAGAATACAAAGCAATGACTTAAGCCCTTTCGAGCCTATTCGAATGTAAATTGAAATATTTGAATACCTGAACAATATTCATATTCGAATAAACCTTTCGAAAATAAACTAGCATGCAAATTTGGCCCTAAACCAACTAAATATCTTTAGAATGATCTCCAGAGGCGCACTCGTGTTCGTCTAATCATGCTATATGTTCTACAATTAATCCATCCAGGAGAGTTAAAAAGAATATAAGGTCAGGTCAGGTCAGGTAACTGGGACCTAGTTTTACATGTGTCCAAATTTATTTGAACCCTTGTCGTATTTAATGTGTGCAATTTGTTCAACGAAATTTGGTAGAACTTATCTTTGGCTATCAGAGACTATATATAGAAAGTTACACATTATCTGGTACAAAGGCGCCACGAATATTTTTTTTTTAGTTTTAAACTGTAACCGGCCCCAGTTATCCTGCAATGTCGAGGCAACTGGGACCGCCCCCTTTAGTCTTGTATTACGTTTCGTTAGATTATTGTAGGGATAGTGGGACCTTAAATCGTAAAATTGTGTGAAAAATTTTCTGAGTGTAATGTCATCGATTAGAAAATACAGCAGTTGCACGAAATTTTTATTGAAAATGTAGAAAACATATTTTGTAACGCTATGTCTAAAATTTTTAAATAACGAATTATATGTTGCATGTAGGAGCAGGAATTATTTCCTGGATTTTTTCCCTTGCGTAGTCCAAAACATCTTTTTGTGGCCATTTCCATCCTATCTTTCCATGTGTTTCACATGATACGTTTCGTCATTATTTATGGCGATTACTTGTCCTGGATAAAGGTAGCTTTGGAAATCCGCAATTACGTAATCAAAAACAGCAATTTCATTGTACTCCAAACTTCATTGTTATTGTCTCCGTCCTCTTCACTTTCAGTTTCAATTTAATCGAGACTGGAGTCAGAAGTTTCACTGTATTCTTTTTCTTCAGTCTACTTCTTTACATACTTTCTCTTAATTTTAGTTTGGGCGGTCTTACAATCAGTCTTAGCTTTTTTCATTGCAGCTGTGGCAGTTTTCTTTGATATTTCTTCGTCTTTTTTTCATCATTTCTATATATTGATATGTGGTGATAACTTCGGCACCAGAACAAACTTTTACTTGTAACAGGAGTCACTTGCTTTGCTTCTTTAACATAGAAAAAAGGAATGTTTTCGAATGATGTCGACTCAGCAGTTGGTCTTTCTGATGCGCTGGCACTTGCGAATGCTACACTTCCTGGAGGATGAGTCCGTTTTGACCTCTGGTTCCATTTAAATAGTGGTATAATATTTCATTTGCCAGTCATGGGACGTCTGGGACCGGTAAGCCCCATTTACCCTACTACATTATATATTCGAGTCCACATTCAATACCTATCCATAATACGAATTCGCAAAATCTAGTTAGAAGGTAATGAATACAGTCTCAACAAACACTATCTACTACATTAACTCTGAATGTCAAAAGAAAAGTATTAAGAGAACTTGATTCCGTTTGATGATAAGGGTGAACCGTACTAACACATACATATTCCTGCTGTACAAACTCATATGTCTGTGGAGAGAAGAAAATAGGGTACCCAAAAGTCAATGAAAGAAAAGAATGAATCCACATATACTGAATTGTTTCTTAATCAAAATTTCTTTTGATATTGAGGACTGTGCGAAGGGGCAATAGAGACTGCATACCACATCTTATGTGAATGCTAGGCTTTAGACCCTAGAAGACGGGCAACCTTTGGTAAAGCAAAAATGAACCCAGAAGACTATATAGACCAATCGGCCAAAGACCTGTACAGCTTGGTACAGGCCTCAAGAATTTTGGAATGGGTGGTATAGTACATGGGTACAAAAATGGGAAATAAATATAAAAGGCCAAGAGGCTGACGTGTCTCCCAAGACTTATGTCTGACGGCTCCCATAAGAAATAAGAAAAAAAAGCAATCCGCCATAAAAAAAAGAATAAATTTTGTATGTAACAAAAAATAGTGATATAATAAGAAAATGAACCAGATAACGAAGAACTTTCGTAGTCATGTCGTAACGTCCACTATTTTTATAGCTACAGCAATCTGTCCAAACGAGATTCAGTAATCTCTCTGCTTATTAAATTGTAGGCTAAATTATTACATACGGTGTCTAGAAGGTGAGTGAGAACTTAATGTCTAGTTACACCTGTTCAGACGACCTAACGGATCGAACCTCTTAAGCCTTCGTGTACCATCTCGCTGCATAAGTTGGTAGCCAGCACATTAGGGTATATTATTAGTCTCTCTTGGTAATTTTCGTTGTACTGTTTAATTGTCTCCTTAATGGATGGCACTGACATGTCACACTGAATGACGAAGTTGGGCACATATCTTGGAGCATTAACTATTATACGCAGCACTTTATTCTGAAATCGCTGGAGAATTTCGATATTGGATTCGGCAGCTATTCCCCACAGTTGGACATCATATGTCCATATTGGTTTAAGGATGGCTTTATAAAGTAACAGTTTGTTGATCACAGTTAGTTTTGATTTTCGTCTGATAAGCCAATACATCTTGTGTAGTTTTAATCCAAGTTGTTTACGCTTTGTGAAGATATGCTTGCGCCACGTTAAACTTCTGTACAAATGCATGCCGAGATACTTAGCATCTTTAGCTTGTGGTAGCTGACAGTCGTTTAGTTTAACCGATGTGTATGTATCTCTTTTCATTGTGAAAGTAACATGTTCCTGACTTTGATTCATTGACTTCAATTCGCCATTTCTTGGAAAATTAGAGATTTAGATATAAGAAAACGTATCTATAGAGAATATAATAGACTAATTAACAGAAAACTTGAGTGCATCATTGTACAAGGAATGTATTTATAATCCTTCACAAGATTATCTACAACTACTAATAGCAGTGCTATCATATCGCGAATTAGTCAGCCAGTTTTGAAAATGTGCACATATACTAATTGCAAAAAGTTTAACTGCTATGCATTTTCAATTGATTTTTTTTCTAATGAGGTATCAAACCATTGATGGCACAGGATTGTGGATTATTTTAATGCTACATGTTTTAATGTAACTATATACATCTTATCTATTATTATTTATCAAAATGATATTGTTAAACCCTTTTCAAGTAGCCCAAAATATCGTAATGGTATTATATTATAGAATATCAGATTTCGATAGCACAAAAACAAATTATCTAAGGATTTGATGTACAAAGCTAATAATAAAAGGGCAGCAACCTCAAAACAACGGCTACAAATTTCACGAGTATCGCAAAGATTATCTGTATATATGGATTATACATTATTTGTAATCCATTTATTGTTATTTTCCTTACAATAAACTAATACCCACAGTTCCTTAGCCCAGTTAAGTATACAAAATAAGATAAGCCGCTCACATACTTTATTGAATTATTTTCCAGAATTTCGTTAAAAACAAAACTAAATTATATTTATTAATAATAAATAATAATAACATATTATCGAACCATAATGAAATATGTCCCATAATGTCTTGCCACGCATACTAAGAAACAATTAACTCGTATACATTTCTTCGTTAATAAATTTTATTTAGGTTTCATACTACAAGTACCAAAGAATAAAATTACTCAAGAAATTCTTTTAAAAAAGAATAACGTTTGTACTTATTTTTTCATATATATACTTTTACTAATTTAACCTCTAAAAACTAGTGATGGGTTGCTACGAACGAAGCTGCTATTTTGTAGCAGCTATCCACCGATAGCAGTTTGTAGCAGCTACTGAATTCCAAAAGAAACTGCTCCGTCTGTAGCAGTATTCTGCCGTAGTAAACAAATAGACATTCGTCGAGTACGCAATGTTCTATTACGCTGCGAAACATCGAAGATCGAGATTTATAAAGTACAGTAAAACGCTATAAAGATCTTGCTTCGGAAACTGTTTCTTTGCATTCGGTATTAGATACAGATAACCTATTACTAGTGAGCGGCTCCAACGTAAACGTATCACGAGCATACTTATATAATTTATTAATTTGGAGCATTTTGTTTCTAGTTGAAGCTTGTGTGAATTTGCAATAAAATCATATTCATGTGAATAAAAATAAATATTACTGTCTTGTTTTTAAATAGATTTTAATTGTTTTTTAATGGTATCAATTCTAAATGCAGTAATTTTGGTATTATTACTTTTATTTATTAGCTTTACCAGATAGAGCCAGATATAAGAGAGAAAGGAGAAATTCTAGCATGTAATAATATTACATACATATATAAAAGCATATATATATGTAATATTATTAGGTACATAAATACGCGCGTATTCGAATGCAACGTTGTGTCAAAATTTCAAAGCAATCGCTAAAGAACTTTCGGAGATCTAAGAACGAACACTATAAAAAAGTATATCCGCATATACCGGCGACCGTTAGTATCTAGTAGGATAGGATCGAAATATACATAGATAAATATTGAGAGACTACAGCTGACAGTAACATACTAGAATGCAAAATTATGGAAATTTAACAAGTTTATCAATATATCCCTACGTAAAGAAAACTGCTACACAAACGTAGTTTGTAGCTGCTACGCAAACACCGCAGATTTACACATCACCACTAAAAACTGCTATTACTTAACTTTCATTGAGAAAGGTGAAATTAAAATTGGCACATTCTCTCCTGTTAAATTTTAGGAGTGAAAATTCAAACGTGAAAGTAAAATGATAGAAAATTTACATTGGTTAAATGGTGAGTTACAGAATAGCCTTAATCGTAGCTATACTTTGCAAAAAATATCTTGAATTAAAGAGATTGTCGGCACAAAAGTAGGAGGTTTGATAGGTGCAAAGATCGTGATAAAATTACTTACTGTCAAATTAAATACGAATTAAAATACAAACATAACATTTGGAAAAAAATAGAACTGACCATAAAACTATTATTACACTGTATCGTAAGCAAGCTGTAATATTTTTAATCTACATCTGTGCGTGAGTTGGCATTGAAGATCCAAAGGAATAAAGCATTTCAGAACAGAGCTCCGAAGGTCTGAAACAACAATTTAGTAAAACATTTTTTCTTTTCGTTTTAAGCAGAGGGACTATTAATATACTTATGACGGAACTATCTTCCCATCAGAACACGGGTATGAGGTATAAAAACTTTTTTCTATATGAATATAGGAATATCTTTGCAATATTTTTTAAATTAATATCACTAATTAATCAATACACTGGCACTATTTGCTTATAAAATTCCTATTTTATATTCCCAATAAGTTTGTTGAGATAAAGAAGCAATTAAATATTTAATTGTTTTAATTGTAGTTCGAAGATTGCCGATTTTCCAGAACTCTCATCAAAATAACTTACGTGCCATAATTAATGTAGATTGCTGATTACCGTAATATGTCTAGATTGCTCAGAAGACGAGCTCTAACATGGCAGTTTAGTGGTGTAAGCGTAACCCTAGAAATTCTATAGTGTATTAACTATATATTAATTTGGTCAAATTATAAATAGGTTGTTATCAAAATGAAGTATGAATATGCTGATGAATGCAATTCGGACACGATCACGGTTTAAAGATTCTAATGTTATGAAATCCTATCTATATTATTTATTTATTATCTGCGCTCGTGCTATATACATATCGCCAGGAAGGGTACGAGCAGGCTATAGAAATTCGTGTATAACATGGGATAGACATATTAGAGCTCTGTTAGTTGAAAAGAGTCCGAGCAAAACTAAGAATTATGCGAGTTGCACTACTTCGCATATGTACGTGTGCTGGAGTGGGAAGAGTAGTATAGAGAGGTTGGGCTTGTAAGATATAGCTGTTATTTAGTCGCTTGTAGTTGGTCAGAGACCGCGTGCCAAATCATCACTGAAACCGTTTACGATTACACTCGTCTTGAGAAATGAACGGGTTAATAATGGACTACTATACTATTCGAGAGATGATAAAACTATCTTATGGTGGCAATTCGGCAAGAGTCACTCGTAATTTATGTGCAGCTAAATTTCCAGATAGGGCTATTCCAAGCATTACAACAATACAAAATACGGTTCGAGCATTAGAGACTCTCGTTAATTCAAAAATTAAAATTATTAGACCTATTATTATTTTTTTATTAAGAATTATTGTTTATTTGCTTACTACTTACAAATTTAGGACAATTGCTAGTTCACTACATCGTTTTCATTTTATAACGTTGTTTGGAAATAATGGTATCTTCCGTTATAATACAGGAAAATAGTGTTTAGTTAGAATTTTTATTTATTTTGACAAGATCAACTTGATTTAATTTTATTATGATTTTCGGCAATATAATCGTGTTAAGTAGTATATTCCGTAGTACGCCACTAGAGTAGGCCGGCGCTTATTATTAGTCCCAGCTTCTCATAGTCGACCGCCTAAAATATGGTTTCCTATAACAAGACGAATCGCTTCCACACTGTATGTATATATAGATGGTGTCCTACTCCTATTTTCATGTTTCTTAGTTCAGTCATTTTCGTTTACGAAGATATAAAAAAATGTAAACGCTAAATCGTTTGTAAGAATTACACAGGCCGACAATTTTTTTTAGTTTTTTCCCCTGATTTTTTTTTGTTCTAGCTCAGTTCGGTGTGCATTTTACGAATATGGCAATAGTGTTCCTCTAACAGCTTTTTTTTTAGTTACAGCTCACTACCCGCATTTACCAATGTTGTTTTGATTTTTATGTTTCGACAGACACTAAGATATAGTTTCTTATTGTTTTAGATATGGTTTCGTCAAGAAAACATTGTTTTCATAATATGAAAAATATCGAAAACCTATATCACACTTCGTAAAAACTGCGTATCTTCAGTACTTTAAAATAACATTGTGCAATCAATACAAGCCATGGGTACCTCATATAGTGTGCCAGAAATGTATTGTGTCTGCGACAATGGTCCAATGGAAAAAGGAATGCAAGAAGTTCGAAACGCCCATGATTTGGCAAGAACGATTCCTACTTCTGCGCTGTGAAAATAAACGGAATTAATCCTGGAAATCGAAGTAAGTGGTCATATCCTAACTTATCTTGTTGTACGACCTCAACTAAAATCATGTGAGGTACAAGCCAGCACATCTAAATTCTCGAATGATCCAAAACTACATAAACCCGAACACAATACATCAAGTGAAGACTCTGATTCAGACTACATATTTAGCCCATCAGAACCTCAACGATTTAATCAAAAGGAACCAAGTGACTTAGTAAGAGATTTGAACCTATCAAAAGAAACTTCTGAAATTTTAACATCTCGTTTAAAAGAAAAAAATTGCCTTAGTCCGGAAACCAACATTACTTTTTATCGCACCCGAGAAAATAATCTGTTACCGTATTTTTCCTATTTTTCTGAAGAGAAGGTGTTAGTCCTTTGTAATGATATTAGAGGTATCTTGTATCAGATGGGTTTAAAAAAAATACCAACCTAGTGATTGGCGACTTTTTATAGACAGCAGCAAAAGAAGCTTAAAATGTGTTTTACTTCATAACGGTAAGATGTATGGATCTATACCTATTGCACATTCGACGACTTTGAAAGAAGAGTACACAAATATTTCGAAAGTAATGGAAAAAATTAAGTATCAAGACCACAACTGGGCCATTTGTGTTGACTTGAAAATGGTTAACTTCCTTATAGGTCAACAAGGTGGATACATAAAGTTCCCTTGTTTTATGTGTCTCTGGGATAGTGGAGACAAGCAACGCCATTGATCACAAAAAGTTTGGCCGGTGCGAGAGGAGCTGAAAATTGGTACAAAAAATGTTATAAACGTGCCTTTAGTTAGTCGAGATCGTATCATACTTCCACCACTTCATATTAAACTCGGCATAATGAAACAGTTTGTGAAGGCCCTTGACAACAGTGGCGAATGTTTCAATTTTCTCTTGGGCAATTTTCCAGGATTAAGCACCGAGATATTAAAAGCAGGTATATTTGATGGACCGCAAATTAGGAAACTCGTGCAAGATCCCGATTTTGTCAAATCATGAAGTAGAATTGAAAGCTTGGAATTCATTTGTTTTGGTTATAACTAACTTTTTTGGGAACAAGAAGTCCGACAACTATATCGAGCTTGTTGAGTGCACGCTATCAAAATTGCAAGAGCTGGGGCCCAACATGAGTATAAAAATCCACTTCTTGCACTCACATTTAGAGCGATTCCCAGAAAATCTGGGCGATTTTATTGAAGAGCAGGGTGAAAGATTTCATCAAGACATACGGACAATGGAAGAGCGTTATCGAGGAAAGTGTGACTCCCATATGATGGCCGACTACTGTTGGAGCTTGCAACGAGATCAACCTGAAGTCGCTCATTCAAGGAAATCATAAAAGGTCATTTCATAGTGTTCAATAGAAATTTTACTTAAATACGTAGTAATTTTCTTGTCTTAAAATAATAAAACTGTAAATTACAAAACGTAAAGTTGTTAGCAATTATCTAGTATTTTTTTCTTAGTCAGAGCCCTAGAAATACTCAATAACAGTAAAAAAAATGAGGAAAAAAATTGGTGTTGACCAGTGTTATTAATTTATACCCACAAGTAGTGCACTCTATATTTTCACTATACTTTCTTATACACTAGATAGTCTGTATTAACTACCGACTTCAAAATCAACTTAAAACATGTATTACATTGTACTGATTCACACTATTAACAACATTTTATAGTACTTGGCTTATACCAAACACTATAAAGTATAGCAACTTTTTGAAGTTAATTGACTGCTGTCAATTAAATTACAGCTTGTTATTAACAAGGTTAGATGTTTTGTAGAATATTACTTGGGTAAATGAACATTAATTTGTTGAAAGTTGTTAATAATTCCCTTCGTAAGGTTATAAAAGTTGTTTACCTTCATAATGTTTGCTGCCTGATGTATTCTTCCTGTACTAGCACCTAAGACCGCTTGCTTAGTTATTGAAAATTAGATTATGCTCAACTTTTACAACAGTTAAAATTTTGAAGAAAAAAAATCCGCTCAATAGGAGTAGGAAATTCAGTTTATATTAATTCATTATAGATTTTGATTTTTTGTATAAACACTTTTTTGTGATATTGCATTTGAAACATGGACACTACCAATTAAATTTGAACTTAATTTGTTCATATTCATTCAACTAAAGTTAATCCAGTCAAATTCTGTAGTTGAAAGTAATTTGTAGCGAACAGTTCCCGAAAACGCGTTTTTCTATATGTCAGTAGAGGTCGTTTTACCTTCTAAACGGAACTATAAGAGATGAACCAGCACTTTTCGGAGGCCAGATTACATCTCTCACAATCTAAATTTTCGATGTTAATATCTACAACTATAAAAAATAATTAAAAACCTTTAGCGCTTATCATTTCTATTAGGTTCTTGTTTAACAGGAATTTTTTCTAATAAGAAATATGTTAAATGTCATGTTTTCCCTCCACAGGGCTATAAGCCGGCCTCGGTCATTTTTACTGCACGGTTGATTCGACTTTGATAATCTGTTATTGATGACGTGTTGTTTTTAAGTAATCGTCATTGGAGGTATTTTCAAAAATGTCTTGAAAACAACTCTACAATCAGTTGTCAATGTTGAATTTCGTATCAGTAGTAAACATTGTTCAACGATAACCTCTAATGTTAATAGTCCTTTATTTCTAATAGCTGAGTGATCACTATTTTAAATATTACATAATGTGTTTGCTAGATATTCCATCAATTAATAAAGTATATGCTATTTTTGTTAATTACTAATCGCACAAAATCCAATAAATAATTATTATAATTGAAGGCGATAATAGTATTAACACTAACAGAAAATGATCAATTGAAAGTGGTTTAGGTATTATCTTTTTCAACGTAATGTAACAGATGTGTGGATACTACATGAAGGAAGTGTAACAGACAACCTTTCGTGATTAGAAAGCAACTCTATAGAAAGGAGAAAATCTATTATCATAGTCCCTTGCACTAGGGTTTAACGCCAAGCTAGCTTACGAGGCCTCGATACATTGGAATGACGTCATGCTGTCTCCATCGAGGCCTCGATAAGATAATGAATGCATCCAAGCCTGTATCGATACATTTAAATGTACACGGATGTGCGTATGTTTTGTCGAATGCACGGCACTTGAAAATTAATATAGATCTTTAAATATCCCCCTTGGTCTCTTTAATTATAAAATAAAATTAGTTAATAAATACGTTTTATTTGAAAAAAATGAGAAATTACAGGAATTTATGTTTTGAATGGCAAAAGTTTAAAATATGCTACATTAGTAATTAAAGAATGTACTAACAATAATTTGGCAAGATGCTGCTTTTATTTGTGCAGATACATAGTATAAGTAAGTAAAGTATAAAATAGCACACATAATTATGCCCGCACATATCACAATAAAGATTTAAAAGAATTTATGTTAGTTAAATTAATTACAACTCAGGGTTTTAATAAAAGAAGTC
>JARFOC010000376.1:60901-73602 GCA_031763485.1 Osmoderma eremita | reverse complement strand
ATAATTACATATTTGAATAAATACAACACAAGGAAATATACTATTTTTCCTTTTATTTTTACCACTCCGAATGGGGACTTTTCTAAATAAAATATGTGAGAATTGATTGGTTTCTTGTGCTGTGAGTAGATGTCAAAGGAATAAAGTTGGATGGAATCACTTTTTTGATTGGCTAACTTCACTTTTTGACATCCACTCACAGCACAATCAATTAATTAATTAACCAACAACTCAGCCGCAACGCAAATTTCCATAGTTAGATCTAATCTTCACATTTTTTGTCGAGTTTTGGGAGTATGGTAGAAATGTAGCTGCAGGGGGTCCACGGGAACCAGCAAAACTTTCAAAGTGGTCTATGAGAAAAAAAAGTTTGGGAGCCTCTGCTCTATATCTTGGAGCGTTCTCATACAACGTGGTGCTATGTTGAGGAATTCTTAAAATTTTCGTAGACCTAGTATTCATTATCGAATAAACTTCAACATTTCTTATAAAGAGTTCATGATTCTCATGATCTGAGATTTCATGAACATACTGCTAGGTTATGTCAGCGTATATACATTCGACTTAGAGCGTTGTATATAAATAGAGACATTATAAGTTTTCGCCTAAAAAAGCAGTTATGTGAGTCACTTATCATGTCTGTGTTTTCATACGCCATTTTAGTATATTACCCCTGCTTAGATTGTTGCACAACAAAGCGTCTGCAAGTTATACAGAATACCTGTTGCAAATATGTTTTTTTCCCTCCGGAAGTGCGACCAAATTTCTTATAAATATATCCAAATAGGCTCGCTGCGTTTTCCAGATGTTGTTAAACTGAGCTACTTGGTATGTCTATATAAATTATTACAGAAAGGATATCCGATTTATCCGAACTACACTTGCATATCGTGGTGACAGTCATAATGTTAATGTAAATGTTAGGGGGAGGGATGCTATGAGCTTACCACAACATAGAACAGCTATGTTTAGGCGGTCTTTTAGTTATAATGCTGTAGTTGTCTATAACGAATATGGTGCAGTATTTAAAAAGCAGATGTCACTGGCTATGTTTAAGAGGCACGTCAGATCAATGCTCGGTATGTCTCCCTACTAGAGCTCCACTGAATGTATTAATTACGAGAATATTTATTATGAAATGTATGTGTATTATGTATTTTGTGACACTGTATTTTTGTAGTTTCTGTTTTACTTAGAAGATTGTTTTAGTTAGAAGATTGGTTTGGGACTGTGGTAGTATTTTGTTTTACGCAATTAATTTTGATGTAATTTTCTAAAAATATATTATTTATCAAAGAAATTGCATTGACATAATTTTTTGGTTTGTCCTCATTTATTATTGATCATACTACTTTTGAGTTATTTGTCGAGTTTAAAATTATGTTGTTATAGTGTTCCATTTTAGTATTTTCGATGTACTCGTAATATGTAGTTGTTACGGGTATAAATATTTACAGTGGAAACTTGCAAAATGAATACCTACCGTTTTAGTTCGCGGAATATGATAGCAAACTTGATATCCATATACATATATATTTATGTAAGCCCTACCAATTATCAATAATCACACATGAAACAGGTGCATATGTATCTATTAATGCAGCAACTTGTTTGTACAATACAATTGATTAAGTGTAATCTTAATTGAAACAATTTCGTTATTAATAATTGATTTAGTTTCGATCCGGTTTACAAACACAAAAACATTGTCCTTATACATGTATATGTTACATTCAACAGGCTTTCAGACCTAACAGAGTACACATTTCCTAGATTTAAAGAGATGTAAGAATTTAACAAAGAATTTTCAGCCACATAGGGTTGTTTGATCATTGTGTTGTTCCTCGCATCTCAACTAACAAAGTGTAAGATTTTAATGATTACTGGAAATACGCAAGAGGAAGGAGAAAATCTCTTTCTATCGCCGGCAACGGGTACAAAGCGCAACAGCATGCTATAATCCGAAACCTCTTGATACGCGAGCGACAAACGAATCTTGGATTAGGGCCGAAAACAAATAGCTGCAGTATGTAGGTATATGTAGTAAATATACACCTACAACACGCTTGTATGTGTGTATGTACGCTACTATAATGTCCCCCTTGTCTATATGTACACGTATGAGCAAATCAATACGGCCATTATTCTCAAAATGCGTCCACAATGTTCGAGCATGTTCGCATCAGCGCTTGTCATGGATGAATTTATTCCTACACGCACGCATAGATTAACGTAACACAGCAGATAACAGCGTGTTTGTATGCGTCTCCGAACGAGCATGTTCCCGGGTGTAAGTACAGACATAAATTCAGAGTATAATAATAATATTCTGTTAATTCGCCCGTGAATTTGATGTTAATAAAATTGAATAGACTGATGAGACAGCATAATAAGATATGAGGAATTTCAGTGGGTAATGCGCATGCGAGTATAAACAAATAACTGACATAAACTGATATTATTGACTTGAATGTTGATTCGTTTAGTTTATGAATAACAAAAGCAATATCTCCCCTTTAATTTCCAGTCATTTAATTGTCAGTGAATGGTACAAATGTTTATTGAGCATTCTATTGCATATCAAAATCGTTTCTGCAGAAGCTAATAGACGGAAGAAGTTTTGAATTTCAGTTTTTTCTGTATGTTTAACAACGGTTACATAGATGCAAACCTAGATTTTTACCTCCATTAGCGTGGCAAAGCTCATCATATCAAAAAAGTTATTTACGAAAATTGTAGACAGTTTTAAACTTTTTAAAATAATTTTCATACATACAGGTTGTCTCATATCACCAGGGTGAATCAAACATAAGTTTATTTAAATGGAACTCCCTATATATTATTTTAGATTTAGATTAAGCTCATGCCTCACACCCCTAATATACAATTTGATCGCATTATACAACGTGTTTCATTAGTTATGGTCAATTTGATATGAAAATCACTGTGAGTTCGAGGTCTTGTATACTGCAAACGACACAGTTTGAAATTTTTCTTTCACAAGCGCAAATTTTTTACATTGGCTCACTTTTATAGCAAAGTGGATTTTTTTTTTCTCAAAATTGTCAAAACTGACTATAGGGCGAATCAAAACTCAAATACATTAATTTCTTAATTATTTTAAATGTCTCACCCTATATTTTATATCATAAAAGAAAGAATAGTTTAGTTACTTTCATTTTTATTAAGCGCTCGCTATATCTAAAGTCATTAATTAAGTAAAGTATTTTTAAAAAGTGAGATTTTTTGAAATTATTTTAATATAACAAGTTAGTCATGGAAAAAATGACAGTTAATTTTTAATACAACTACAACATACAAAGATTTATAACTTACACTAACGATTAACACTTCATTAATTAACCCAACTGTTTACAAAGTAGTTCTATGATAAATGTTCAAAATATCCACCAATACAACATTGGAGCCGTTATTCAAGCGATTGTCTTACGTTTCCTAATATTTCTTAATTAATACTGGAAAATGCTTCTCTGATTCTGTTTTTCATGTCACCTCGTGTAGTTGGCGGTGTTTGCTATACTTCTGCTATATTTTTTTGTTGTATATAGTCAAAGGTGCTCCTTTGTGGAACCAACAAAAAACCCTTTGATACTTTTTTATATTCTATTTTTATTGTATTTTTATTTATTCTAAAAAATTTTAATGCAATAAATATTGTTTTAGAAATAAAGATACAGCCCAAATAACAATTTTGTTGGTTATTATTTGCCAAACTTTTTTTAATAATTCAACAAATTACGTTGTAAATATCAGAAATATTAAATTCAATAAAATTTTATTTAAAATAAAAATACCCCCTTACCACTTTGTGGAGTAAAAAACTCTGAATACGTATTTCGCCAACTAAGTTGCCAACCTCAGCATTATTGATTTAGGCAATGCATGTTTATCCGTAATATACGAATTACATCATTGTATTTGTATATATACTTGGTATTTTCATAATCCGAAATATATTAACCTTTGCTTGTGGTTCATTGTTACAATATTTACTCAAAGTATTTATACCGGCCCCGGGGACAATTAATGGATTATTAGTAAGCTGATCGTTGCACGATGTTTAACAATTAAATAGTATATTAAGACAGAGGTTATGAGCGCGAAAATAATGTTATTAGTGGCGTTCTATGAGGTGCATTGCTCTCGGAGTTATACGTCTGATATTATCTTCCTTTGTGGTTTTCTGCTGAGGATGGTAACTTAGTTGCCGAAATACCCAGCCAGCAAATTGACGTGAAAAAGATGTCATTTAATGGCAATATGCACATAAACCACGTCTTTTTGACGTGAATCTGCTAGTAGGGTACGCATTTAGAGTTCTTTACTCAAGAAGGTGGTCCTTTTATTTTAAATTTATTTGAAGCCATCGTATTCTATTACCTATATCAAAATCTTATTGTTAAATCAATCATAATTTTCAACAATAAAATTTTGTTTGATTTGAAAATCCTTTCTATTATTAATTAAACAAAAATATAGTTAATCCAAAAATATTTTTTCAAACAATTCCTTTTTGTTGGATTAATGCAAGTATTTTTCTAAGTGTATGACCACATGTAGGAGCCAATTTTAGTGAACTCCATTGATCGAGGTAATCACTCAATTGGTTCCCCTCTCCTTGTCCATCGTTCAAGGAAAGGGTCGTGTGAGAGGTAACGAAGCTCCAACGTGAGGATACCACATTCTTTGACGAACGTTTAGGGAAATATTTTCCAATAACAACGATAAATGATTTTCCAAAAAGTCCAAATAAACTTGAACATTCCTCCTTCCAAAAAATGTGGTTTAATTACATAATCTCCTAGTTGGTAATGAAGACTTAAGACTGTCTTACTGTCATTTTTCCACGAATAACTCGTTATATTAAAATAATTTCAAAAAATCTCACTTTTATAAAATACCTTAGGAATTAGTGACTTTAGATATAGGAGTGCTTTGTAAAAATGAAAGCAACTATTCTTTCTTTTTATACTACAAAATACAGGCTGTTCCATTTAAGAAAACGTATGTTTGATTCGCCCTGGTGATATAAGACACCGTATATCTGAAAATAACTTTAAAATGTTAAGTTTAAGCCTGTCTGTCTATAATTTATGATTCCTTTGGAAACCCTGACATCTTTTGTAATTTAGAAGATTGATTTTCAGAGTTGAAAAACCATTTCTTTCTACAAAGTCTATCTGACGAGCAGTTCGAAAAATGAGAAAGTGCATAGCTAGTCCCACTTTTGGTGTACTTGCTCAATTGTGAGAACATATAACTGATTCTCAAGTCAAGGATTTGAAGAAAGGTATTCGATTTGAAAACTGATAAATTCATTTGAGTGTTAAGTACCTAAGCCTAAAATTAATAAAACATTATGTGCAATAAAATAGAGTCAAAATAAGGTTTAGAAATGGTAGATTTCCATTCGACGAGAAATGTGTCAAAGTACGACATTAAACACATTCTTTTGTTACTAATAATGTTATGGAGAATGCAAACAGTGAAAGCGGAAGCCTAACAAAAAGTTTAAGAAGGGTGTGCTATTTAAGGTGAGATATAAAAAAAAGTGTTATGCATTGATGACTTGATAACAATAAATGCAATCCTATTAAATGAAAATGCTGAGAAAATTAAACGTGAAAAGAAAAATGCCAAAGGCATAAGTTCTAGCACGGATAAATGCAAATAAAAGCATAAGAATGAAGTGTAAAACGTTAAACTTTAGTCCAGATAGTGCAGCATCGCAAATAATGCCGCGTAAGTGGCTGAAATGAATAGTATTAATTCTAGGTTCTCGTATAATACTAGTAGTGGAATTGGAAAGACAATTTAACTGCTTGAATTGTACAGTGAGAATGGATAATTACAATTCGATGAAAGTTATATGGAAGTCATAATTGTGTACATAAAACACAAAATAGTGCAGAGTTAAAAAGTTAATTGCTAATGACGTTTCTAGAAAAACGATTTGGTTTTCCCTTATATTATAATTGCAACAAATTTATTCATCCTTTGCCTAATAGCTGGCGGCAGAACTGGTAGAGAACACATGGAGTTGACAGTGAGAAAAACTAGCATACCAATTACTTTATTTTTGTTGCAGCTATTACCCCTTATTCGTTGCAATTTCACTACAAAGTTGATCCCATACAAGATACTAAATTTCGTGTTTTTACTCATTTTCCAGCCAAGTGGGTACCACACCCCTTTCGTAAAACACACCATAGCGAAGACCTAGCGCGCGGCAAATTATAAATACGCGGCTTTAAATTTAGCGGTCGTTCGTTGTGCGCGTAAATCGCTTTTAAACAATAATTACCTGTAATAAACGCAATTATTTACATATGCAACGCGCCCGCGTTTATGACCGAGGACATAACATCGGAGATGAGGCATTATTAATGTACGAAGTTGGCGCCGTGCGTTAGACAGTTGGGTTGGGTATAACTTGCCGTCATAATTCACACCATATTATCCCTAAACAATTAGTTGGGGACGTGTCGGTGGTATAATATTATTTATTCCTTCGTGGATCGGATTTGCTCTAAAATGGATACGTTAGTATATATTTAAGAGCAATATAGGAGGAAGTAGGACACCGGTATGCTTGGAGAGTTTTAATTAAATGCGAACTGATTATGGAGTTTTCTCTGTATCGCAATTAGTGCAGTAACGGATTGTTTTTCCGTTGCACATATTTGAAATTGTAATGTTACTGGTTTCTCGTTACGGAGTAAATGTTAATGATATGTGTGTACAAGATCTATTATTGCCTTCGATGTTATGTCCTTACTTTAATGAGACAGTTACCTGGTTTGTTTGTTATTAATCAATCGGTTTATGTTACATAAGTTTGACATTGTTTTTCCGCTATATACATTATAACGGTCAATTTAAATAACACTAGTAACATTACAAATATATTCATGAAATGTCACATATACTTGCTAAAAGTATATTACGTAAGAATGGCTATTCATTGAAGTATATCTAAAGCTATATCTACAAGTTCTTGCAACGTTTTTTCATTATTTCTTTTTTCTATAGCTCTCTTAACTTTTAAACTATTAAAATTTTGCTTTGAGACATATTTTGGAAAATAGTTCATGGCTTTAAACTGCTAAATACCCTAGTATTATTTTCTCCAAATAATGAGTTCCAATGGAAAGGGGAGCGAATGTTGGATACAAGATGTTAGGTCGTATAGAGGTACAAACGTGGAGACCGACCACCTCCTAGTCATAGCGAAAACGAAAAATACAAGTAACGCTAAAAGAAAAGGGACAAAAAGGTACAGCAGCTGAGATTGGGTGAGAAAAAAGAGAAATATAAGGCACAAATAGAACAAAATCCAGGTGGAGATAATATTGAAGAAGAGTGGATGTATTTAAGAAATGCAATAATAGGCGCATCAGAAAAAGTTGTTGGGACGGTACAAATAGGGGAAAAACGACTGGTTCGATGAAGAATGTAGAATGGCGGTAGAGAATAAGAGAACATCTAGGGTAAAATGGTTAGGAACAGGCAAAGAAAACTACAAAGAAGAGTACAAGCAAAAACGAAAGGAAGCAACTAAAGAATTAAAAAGGAAAAAGAAAAAATTGATAGAAAGGAAGATGGACGAAATAGAAAATGACCGTAAGAACAATACTAAGCTGTATCTACATATAAGAAAGTTAAAGAGAGGAAGACAGCAAACCATGAACATTGAATACAAGAAATGGGAGGGGTATTTGAGAAAGACAGCAGGACTGTAAGAAGAATAAATAGGAGGAAAATTCATGGTAGTGTAGCCAAGTGAGGAGGCAGAACAAAAACCAACCATTGAGAAATGTAATGAAATCATAAGCAACTTAAAGAACGACAAAGCAACCGGAACCTATGAAATATGTAACGAGGTGCTAAAGGAAGGATAGGAAGAAATGAAGGTAAGAATACATAAACTAATAGTACGGATATGGAAAGAAGACGGAATACCAGAGTAGTGGAAGAAAGGAATAATAATACCAATACCAAAAAAGGGAACTTTAGAAAATGCGAAAACTATAGACAAATAACGCTGCTAAATGCAATGTATAAGGTATTCTCCTCGATTCTATTAAAACGCTTAAATTCATACACGGAGAAGAGAATAGGGGAGTATCAGAATTGTTTCAAGCAAGAAAGGTCAAGAATAGACGCAATACATGTACTCAGTCAGATCACTGAAAAATGCTACGAAGTAGATATTGAACTGCAAATACTATTTACGGATTTCAAACAAGGCTCTGACATCTTGGAGAGGGAAATGCTATTGAAGGATGCAAGAGATATTGGAATACCTGAAAAATTACTTAGGCTGATCAAAGTCACACTCAATGTAACAACAGCAGCGGTTCAAACTCAAAATGGGTCTACTGATCAAATAAAAATCTGTAGAGGGGCGAAGCAAGGAGATGGGCTCTCAACATCCCTATTTAATATAGCAGTGGAAGGAGTGTGTGGAATTAAGGTTGCAATTAAGAGCAAATCGGTACAAGCAGTAGCATTTGCAGATGACCTATCTATAGTGGCAAGAGACAAGAGAACGTTAGAAGAAACTTTAGTAAACATTAGTAATAAAGCACGAAAGCGAGGATTGGAAATAAACCACGAAAAACCCAACTATATGGAAGTAACAAGGCAGAAATCATCGGAAGATGTAATAGATATGGAGGTGGGAGAATATAGATTTAGAAAGGTCACAACTTTAAGTACCTTGGAGTCATTGCGAGCGTCAGAAATGAAACTAACATGGAAATTGAGAAAAGAATACAAGTAGGGTATAATATGTTTTACAAACACAAAGCGTTAATGACCAATAATAGAATCAGTAAGAGAACAAAACTGAGAATATATTGAGAAGTAATACGACCGGCGTCAACGTACGCAGCAGAAATTATGTGTCCAACAAGGAAAGAAGAGGATGACTTAAGAAGATTTGAAAGGAAAATAATAGGGAAAATATACGGAGAAAGGAAAGACAAAGGCGGGGAATACAGAGGACCAATGAATTTCGAGATGGATAGATAGATAGATAAATAGGTATAAAACAATCATTCGAAGGTATTGATAATATTAATTGCTTTTTTAGATAAGTACATCTAAAATTTCTTGGAATACTGTGTGCAAAAAAAAACAATTTCATTTGTATTTTCATTTGTATTCTTTGTCAATTTGTGGGTACACAATTGTGTTGGTTTGAAATGGTATTAAAACAATTGTAGTTTCCTTTTCCATTATGCTACGCTATCGATTTTCTAGTTTTAATTAGATATCTGATTCTTCTGTGTGCCCTTAACATTTTTAAACAAACAACCGAATGAATATACAGGGATGTAATTTAACATATCCATGAATATTTTAAAGCGACGGCTGCTGGAGGGTTCCAAATGGAAACTTACCACGATCTGTCAGAGATAGAGGCTTAGAATATAGGTCAACTGGAAAGTAGAAGAGCACAATAAAGTGTTGCTGAGGACCTTGGAGTGAGCCAAAGCGTAGATTCTACACTTTGCTAGACTTTGGAATCGCTTTTTGAACACTAGAAACGTTTCAGGAAGATAAGAGCAGCTTTCGTTTGTGCTAGTGATTCCTAATCATACAATCCGAATTTCTTATGTACACGTTCGTTTGTCATACTCCCCTCTTGATTTAGTGAAACATGATTCGAATTTTACTGTAGTCCCCTTTCCCCTGGGAATCAAACTTTTCGCTTGATTGCGATGCATGAATCCAAAAAATATAACCTATAAAATTACGAAAATGCAGGTGCAAAGTCAAGAAAGTCTTAATGTAATAAAGACACATCCCACGGGTTTAGAATTTCACGTATTTTTAACTAAATATGAAATTAAGGAATTGTCAATTCTTATATAAATAGAATACTCGAAAAATACTTTCTAATACAAAAATTTTCTCTAAAATATTTCCTGATTTTTTTCATCCTACACAACCTTTTTGCTAGTTGTCGTGTTGAGGTTATATTTGTGTTTGCAGCCGTAAAACCATATGTCACTCCATCGCTCGTTCGATTGTACCAATCGTGATTTATTCAATCCAGGATTATGTTTAACTAAATCCTGATTACATATGATGGCACGAACGAAAGCAGCTAAGGTTAAGACCGGCCAATATCAACAGCACCAATAGACAATCGATGTTTGTCGCATAAATCGCACTCATAGTGCAACCCAGATTCGAAGTAGATTTGCTGCTGCTATTGGAACGCAAACAAAAAGAATATGAGGTTACATAGAAGAGACGTGTCGTTCCGGCCGGAGTCGGTACAAAAGAACGAATTCGAACTTGGAACAAAAAGGAATGAAGGAATGGAAGAGCATTACATTGATATTATTTACATTTAATAATAGTAATAATAATACTTTTATGATTCAACAGTAATCTAACACTGTATAAGATTACTTCTTCCGCACAATATATTGATTAATTCACGACACATGTTTCAAGTGATCAAGAATAGTGTGTTCAATCTTGTCATCAAACGCAATAACCGCGGTATTCCTTGTGAAAGACATTGTTTTATATTTGGCAATATGTAGAAGAAGGTTACTTGACCCACTAAAAATCTCATTTATCTACGATAATGTTTAGTATCTACGTTTGTGAACACATTTTTTCTTGTTTAGATGTTCGGTATTTTTTCCTGATATTCTTGTACCCCAATTATGTCATAATAATAAATAAATAAAATCTTAATAAACAGATCCCGCGCCAGTTACAATAATAAGTCTTAATGCTAATATTATTTTTTTACCGGACATAATTCCATAGATTTATTTAATTATTTCATACTGACATGTTTAGGTGTTGGTTGCATTATTTATTATCATTATTATGTGTTGGATAATAAAATGTATTATTATAAGAAATGTAACATTTACTTCTTGCCCACTTAACTGATTTGACGGAATGTTTTTATAAGATAAAACATAATACGTACAACGTTCGTACTTCACCCTCCCACGCGATTCCAAATCCCGCAAGGCAGATTATACGGGTCGAGAGCGGAAATGTAAATATCTCGACATCATTTAAACGTGAAAGGTAGCGAAATCGATCATCGCCTAAGCAATTGGCTGAAAGTCAAACATAAGAAACGAAAAAAAAACCCGAAGATAAACACGGAAGCCGCTCTGTTCGCCGGTCGGATTCAATTTTGGAACAACCCCCGAAGGACCTCCGTTCCGCATACAGGAGGAGAAGAGAGGACACGTTTGACTTTGGCGCGCGCCGTTCTCGCAGCGACGCGACGCTGACTGACTGACGTCGCGGCTGCAGACAATACGTTTGATTTAGAATTTCATTTCGGATCGCTTTGTACTGTCCCATTCGATCGGATGGAGTTTTTCAACGGGGAAAACGGTAAGCGGGACGAGAAGATATGAAAATTGAAAAATTCCAAAGGATAAAACGAGACAGGTCCTCTCTATCTCTCTCTCTCTCTCACCCTGTACGCCGTTATTTCCTCGAATGTTTGTATGTGTAGTTATTAATATTCCACTGAACTCCATACGGATATAAAATGTCGAGATATTTTTATCCCTCGTGGTGTTCGATACCACAGAAAATATTTAAAATATTTCGGATCGTTGGTCTGAATGTGGAACATTATCGGAGTTGCGTAATAAATATTGCATGACCAAAACCCTTTTGCAGTTACATACGACATAAAATAAATGAGTATAACTATTAAACTTTTAAAAACTCGAAATAGAAATATAGAGGTGATATACAGGAAGCGTCTTTTTTATTATTATTAATAAAATTATAATAATAAAAAATAAAAAAGACAAGAGAAA
Organism: Osmoderma eremita; assembly: GCA_031763485.1. Taxonomy (NCBI): domain Eukaryota; kingdom Metazoa; phylum Arthropoda; class Insecta; order Coleoptera; family Scarabaeidae; genus Osmoderma; species Osmoderma eremita. Next base: position 61,756 of record JARFOC010000376.1, on the reverse strand, counting down.
AATACATAAAGGACGTTAGAACATGTAGAGGTACAAGCGTGGATACCGACCATCAGTTACTAATAGCAAAGACGAAATTGAGGGTTTTGAAGCTGAGCACAGGAAGAAAGGTGAAAAAGAAATGGAGGACGGAAGACTTAAAAGTAATAGAAAGAAGGGAAAGTTACCAAGAAGAAATTAATAACCAGCTGGGGAAAAACGTCAGGAGTGAGAATCCAGAACATGATTGGACGAACATAAAAAACGCAGTAACAGAGGCAGCGGGAAAAGTGTTAGGGAAGCAAGCGACAACAAAGAAAAATGAATGGTTTGACTCGGAGTGCGAGTCCATTATGGAAAGGAAAAGACAAGCACGACTAAGTAAAGAGGAGGACCACGATGAGTACAAGTACTTATATTCGAAAGGAAGGGATAAGAGTAATGAAAAGTAAAAAGACAAAATGGATACAGGAAATCATGGAGAAAATCGAAAACGACAACAAAAATAACGTTAAACTATACCAATACTTAAGAAAACAAAGAAGAGGGAACTATATGGCACCAAACATAAGGTGGAGTGGGAGAACTTCAAGAAAGAGCATTCAAAAAAGGTCCGATTAGAAATGGAAGAAGAAAACACATACGAGACCGTAACAGAACCAGAAGGACCAACGGCCAAAGAATTCGACGAAATAATAGAGAAGCTAAAGCATGGGAAAGCATCAGGATTAGACGATATATGTAACGAAATGTTAAAGTATGGAGGAAGCGAATTGAGAGATAGAATGTATGAGTTAATGGGATGTATGGAGGACGGAAAGTATGCCGAAAGAGTGGCAGTTAGGCATAATAATACCAATCCCAAAGAAAGGGGAT
>JARFOC010000376.1:44038-54149 GCA_031763485.1 Osmoderma eremita | reverse complement strand
GTCTAAAATTGATAGTGCATCCTTATACGTTTTGATTGTACTCTCTTCATCATTATCCATCATTTCCTCATTAGAATTGGATTCTTCTTGTTGCGAAATTCCACCAATATCATTGCTTATTTCTACGTTTACAACTTCATGGGCTAAGTTATTATCAATTATAATGTGCTGTCCAATTTTCGCTTACCTTTAGATATTTTAAAAACGTTTTTTGAAATATCTCACATAAGGAATATTCAGAATATCTACCCTGATAGGAGGTCCCATTATAATTTGCTGCTTGAGCGATGTGAATTTTTGTCCTTGATACGGTCACATTTCTGTTACACTTTTTAAGTCGTAGAATTGATTCCTCTCACCTATTATCACAAGTACACTTTTGAGCCCCCACGCACGGTACACGTTCTGTTAATATCTACACTTTATGTCCCGAGATTCCATTCCAATGTCCTTCCAAAAGCTCCGGTAATCCACATGGCCAAACATTTTGATATATGCTTTCCTAATACATTTTACTTTCTATTCAATTGTAATTAATATAATCTGTATTGTATCATTTGTACAATCAATTATCATTTTCTCTTTCATTATTAAAATATTAGTTTTGCTCCTCACATTTTTTCTGTAATGGCATATTGTACTATATGTTTTTTTATAGTATGTTGGGTCGTTTATAAATTTTTTGAACAAATCTGTCAAATACGCGATGTCTGCTTTCAAATTGATTAGGTTTTCTTTTAAATCTGGATCTTTACTTTCCAGAAACTCTAAAACTGATTCAAAAAGTGAGGAAAATCTTGTTAAACATGCACCTTTCGACAACCAGCGTACTTCAGTATGTAAGAGCAAAGAGATAAATTTTCGTAGGACCCCCGTTTACGAATTCTGAACCCCCATTTTTTTGTCACGCGAATGTAGACCCCCGTCGAGCCTCCCGTAGACCCCTGGGGGTCCACCTGGACTACTTTGGGAATCACTGAGTTAGATAATCAGTAAATGCGATTATGAAATCAAACGAGTTTCTTCAAGGGATGTCCAAAAAATTGTTGCTTTTCAAATTTCAACATTCCCTTACAATTTCCACGTGTAATTTTGAATTTTAATTATTTCAAATCTAAGCATAGTTTGTTTACATTTGTCTTAAAAATTATTAAATTAGCACAATCTAATATTGCAAAAGCAATTTTGTCATGTTGATGCAAAGCATTTTTGTCACAAAAACGACATTTTAAATTTCAGCTTGTTTCCTAATTTACTCAAAAGAAAAGTAACATATCAATTAATGTGATTAAATGCAGAAAGAATGTATATTTCTATTCAACGCACTAGAAAGTTATAATAATATTACCGTCATATTTTACACAAATTCCTATGTAGCCATAGACATTTCTTCGATATCCAAATAGCTGTTTTATGTTCTACAGTTTAAATATTAATTCAGACGTATTACAAATCCTCCAGAGATTATTTATTTCTACGTTGTACAGCGACAAATTTATACATGCGATCTGCACTTACTACAAGAATCCTAACAGCTGAACGAAAGTAAAAAGCTGTAAATGCTTTAATACAATCAGCGATAAGAAACCGTTGCATTGCAATTGCTATGTAACGATGTTACGTAGAGCTCTGGGGCTAGCCCATAACATTTAAAAAGTATGTTTTTTCTCGTAAATGCGTACAAGCAAGCGTAGGCTTTTTGAAAGCATTTCTTTAGAACTACCATATACTATCTTTTCGTTTCATATACAATTTCTCGAACTCTAGCTGTATAAATCGGTGCTTAACCGTTTGACTGCTAAGGAGCGCTATCGCGCCCTTGTTATGTTACTAATAACATAAAGAAAAAATACGTCAGCAGCCAAAGAGTTAATATATAGAAGCGTATTTTCCTTGTGCTACAAACAATTCAATCACCAGCAAAATGAACAGTCCATATCGCACGTAATATTTTAAAAAGAAAGGAAATATTCCCTGAACAGTTTTATATAGAGCACCTAAGTGAACTTCAGTTTTGGATACCTTTGTTGTAGCTTTTAGATATCTTATGCGCCACGACGAAAGCAGGAAGACTTATATCATTCAAATGGGAAGGCATTTATTACTTCCAGACGCTGCATACCTTGACGGACATATGGTTTCGTAGCCTGACAATTTTCTGTTAACTGAAGAGTGTCCAAGTGTTTAGTTTTAAAGGCGATACAAGTACATTTTCACTACGTGACCTGTTATTTTATTGTGTACCTTTAAAGTTGTTTTGAAATGTAGAACCGGTAGACAGAAATGATTTTCCAAATATTCCCCATGCCAGTAGGTATCCCAAATAACTGTTTAAGACGCTTTTGCATTCATTTACTTTGTAAACCTCTTTTTATGATAGAGACACTAGCATTGTAAATCATCCACTAGAAAAGGCTGCATCCGTACCAAACCCTTCAATGAGATCTATGAATGAAGCAGCACTCTTATTATCGGAGATTAGGTAATTATAAAGGTAACCCATCAATTGGAGAGCAACTGTTCTTTGTGAAGCCGTTGTTGTGGTGAAAACTAACAAGTTTATTATACACAACCCTTTACGTTACTTCTAATACATCTGATCAATAATTTGGTCAATAATTCTCTAATTCCTTGATATGACATTTTGTGAATATGTGAAGGATACTTTTGTTTTGTTTTTTTATTTTCTCTTATTCCCGAGTATTGAAATTGTTTTATTTGGGCCAGTTGTTAATTTTTAATGTGATGTTTATTTCTCCAGATATTCTTAATACTAAACTACTATTAGCTTAGTTTTTTTCGGTTGAATTCCAATTGTGGTTTTTTGGAATTTGTAATAAATGATTAGATATATGTTAATACATAGGTATTTAATGATAGTAACTAGGTAATTATGGAATAAGTATTTAAGAATTTACTTCTTCTAAAAACTTTTATAGACAATTTATTTTGCATATTTATTAACTAAATTAACTTTATGACTGAGCGGATATTAAAGATAATTCTAACACCTTCTAATTTAATCTGGTTTGCCAACAAGTGAAGGTATTTTTAACTAACCAGAACGAGTAGGTTCGGATTAAATCCATTAATTTTATTTTTTTCCGCCACAAATTCCGTATTTTCTCACTTCTAGACCAACGAAATTCTGGGTAATGTGAAATTATATGTGTAATTATTTGCACAAATTAATTCAATTAAGTTATAGCCTTAAACAAGCAGTTAACCTTGTTTACAAAAGTGATAAGGCGCTCAAATGTAGTAATTAAATCATCGTTCTGATAATATTTGTTCTGGAACCTTTTCCGGTAAGTCAGCAATGCGGTTAGTTATATACAATCGTTTTTAAACATTTACCCAGCAATTTATTATATGGCTACGTTTACTGGCGCACCGACGCCGCGCCACAAACACATGAGCTAATTGCAAATCGAAACTCGTCCTTCACTAAATCCGCTTTCCAATACGGGAATGCATTTTAGGGATATCGTGCTATCGACAATTTGAAACGCCGGCCGAAATAGCCTAATAACGATTGATTATTTCGCAGAGATAAAAAAATTATAAATCTATGAAAATGGGACAACCAAACAATATCATTGACATGGAGAATAAATTTTGCAACCGTTTTACGATCAGATTGTGTTGAATGGTATAACAAATCTTTTTGATGTTTATATGTTTAAATCACATCAAAGGTCGAATAAGTTGCATTGTTCTAGATATACAGGAGCACCTATGTATGCATTGTGGATCCGATCTAATTCCAGATAGGATTAGAAACGAACAAATTAGAGAACTTAATATACAGTAATGGCAACTGGAAAACGTAAAACTATTTGTTTCAGAAAATTGTTTATTATTGTTCCTTTATTCTTTGGGTTGATAGAAAGGGATCAGCTTTAGCAAATTTGCAGATTTTTCTCTCAGTGCGATCTCGTCCTGTATTTTTTTAATCGGTTACTGCTATCGGTGTCTTTATATTCTTTAATAATACGAGACACAATTGACCGATTAATCTGAAGACATTTTGCGATTTCCGATTGCCTCATACCGGTAAGAAGGGCACGAACAATCCTTCCTCTTAACATAATCAGAAAGTGATTTGCCTCTACCAATTGCTAGCAGTATACTAAACCCTCAATGCATTATAACAGTTTTTTTGATGTCGATCCGTTTCATTTTTGCAGCCATATGAACGGGATATTCACATATGCCTCTGTGTTGCTATATTTTTGTCCAGCGCACAATTACTAAAAATGGAATATAAAATACACTTTGTTTTACCGGTATCCTTTCATTATTTATTATAACCTGTAAATTATTATTATATAACTACGAACAATGGTTTAATACGGGAAATATTTTTATTTTTATAATAGTGCCGATATTTAACCTGCTGCTATAATTATGGCAACTACTGCAGATCTAATAGGGAAATATATAGAACAGTGACAACTTGATTGGTGGGGGCACCCACAGAGATTAAATATTATGGCACCAGTGAGAAGAATTTGCGAGAGTAAATCGTTGTGGAAGAAAGAGTTGGCAAGATCTAAGAAAACTTGGGACAAAGCAATATGGAAAATCTTGCAACAGAGGAACACGACATGCAAAGAAATAGAGAAGAATGGAGGGAGTTTGTAAATATGCGATGATATGAAATGACACCGAAAGGTAAAAGGGACTTTGATTATATATTTCTAGAGAACAAATAATCTTGATATCTTCAGCATCCCTGACAATACCAAAAATTTTAAATTAATTTGAATTAGATTAGGGATTGACTGATACCTCATTGGAACCTTCTTTTACTTTTGTTTTCCATCTTGTTCGAGGCTTTGCCACTTCTTCGGCATATCTCCAATCCAACCATTTTTCTTCGCGTTTCATCGCTCCATCTCACTCTAGGTCCGCCTTTATTCTCTTTTTCCACACGTCTTTTTTAGCTAACCTCGTATTTGGCATTCTGGGCATCATGACCACATATGGCCAAACCACTTTAAAACGTTTTCACTTATTTTCTTTCTCTGCAGATTTCACATCTAGTCTCTTTCTTGTTACGATGTTTCGTACATGACTTACATAAGTAAGTGATTGGATTGAAAGATGACAAAAGACCACTCTTTCGTCATTTGAGGGAAATTATTACAAAATGTAATGAGAAATGTAAAAACCATACTCCATATAGTTATTATCGTAGGTGTACAGACCGTTTTTATAAAATTAATTACCTTTCCCCCCATATTTTGCACTTTGTTGCGATTTCTACACCTTTATGATAGAGAGATGAGCAAAAATGACATTATTTAGTTCCGGTGGCCAAAAATTTTACTTATCCTTTTTGCAGACTAACTTTTATCCTTTATCAATTTCAACTATGTGGAGATTAGATCTTCCAAGCGTTTGAATGAATGCTTGTCAGAATTAATAACACTTATTACTTGTGTCATTGAATTGTTTTGGTCAAAATCATTTATTATGCAACTTAACACAAATGAAACGATAACTATCATAAAGCAACATACAAGAATTTGAAAAACTTCTTAAAATAAGTTCATAGATGAACTGATGAAGAGAAATATAAGATGTTTGTTGTATCTATTGTTTAGTTGTAATTTTACTTAGCTTTGTCCATAAAATTTTGTAATTTTTCACGACAATAAAGCACGTTATTATCAAAATAAAATGTTGGGAGGATTTCGGACAAAAGTTGAAGAAGGGAAACCAAAAATTATTTTACATTAAAAGAATTAAAACAGAAAAACAAGAAAGAAGATATTTATATTAAAAATACAAATGGAGGGATACTAAGGAAGGAGAAATTATGAATGGATGGAAAGGATACTTTTAAAACGAATGAATGCGTACGAGAATGTCACAAAGGAAGTGGACAGTCCGCTAAACGAAGCGCAAAATAATGTTCTTAGATGGAGGAGTGTCAAAGATTACATTGTCACTATTCAGTAGATAATAGAAAAGAAAAAACTTGAAAAGGGGGAATAAGCACTTTTTTGCGTTTATCAACCTAGTAAATGCCTTCGTTAAAGTAACACCGACAAAAGCATGAGAGAGCTTACAAAATAGAAATGTCCGAAACTTAATAGATGCCATAAAAATCACTAATATAAAGAGACCAACAACTAAGTAATTTTGATCAGAACTAGGAGTAAGACAAAGAGAGGGATCAAGTCCTTCATTATTCACGGTATTTATGGACGTCGTCTACAGAAACCTTCAGCTACTTCAAATTCCTGAGGGAGCTTTTGCAGATGACGGTGTTGCAATGGCAGGGAATGAGAAAGAGACACGGACGAACTTGCAAATTTGGAATAAGCTACCGCAAGATTACAGAATAAAGATCAATAAAGACAAGACGAAAGTAACGGTAACAGGTAATAGACAACGCAAAAATACAGCAAGTCAAAGTACATTGCAATATCTGGAAGTACAATTTCAAGACAATGGCGAGCAAGAAACAGAAATTAACAAAAATATATAGTATAAACGTTGAACATATTTTATGCAATGAACATGCCAAAAGTTTTATCAACAAGAAATAAGTAATTAAGAAAAGATTAAATGTATATAAAGCTGGAGTTAGAAGTATGCTGCTTGTAATCGGATGCGAAACAAGGATATTTACACATAAACAACAAGCTGTTGAGATGAAATACATCAGATAAGATCTTGAACTGCAACCGCTATAATAGAATTTATAAAACGCAGACAACTTAGACACCGCTGGTGGGGACATCTGAATAGAATGAAGAACGTAAGACCAGCAAAGCAAGTAGGTATAGCAGGCATGTATAAAACACCAAGAAGAGGAAAACCACGAAAACTTTGGATAAAGTTATTTGAGAGGTGTTGCACGAACGAAGGTTAACTGGAATGAAGCCAAAGCCAAGGTAAAAAAAAACGAAAAACAATGGTCCTAGATTGTTTGTAAGCAAAAGATTATATACTACACAGGCTACAGACTACATATGTACATATATGTATATAAGTTCATAAATGTAGGAGTATCGTATTTCTATAACCGAAAAATTCTAGCACAATTAACTCTGTGGTGACAAAATGCAATCTGTTACCACAACAATACTTTAATAATGACACGAATTAATTCTCTTGCATTGACTCTCGTCGAAAGGTCAAACGTTGGCCGTTGGAAAGCGCACCAATTCCGCGCTCTGTGATAATAGCATCGCATGTCTGTCGGTACTTGTCTCATGTGAACATAATTGACCTTCACCTCTTTTCTGTCGTATGTACAATACTATGTACGCATAACCATCGGCTATTACGAACTGTTTATGATTGAATCAACCAGCTACGAAATCGTATCTTTTCTGTCACGAGTACTCGCAACCCTGAACAACAGTTGCTTTATTATGTTACTCCCCTTACTAACACAGAGCGAGTATAGTATAGGTCTAGTGGTAGTCGATTTTATTTAATTCCCCTTATTTACGGCGCGTCGATATCCTGTTAAGTCGCCATCTCAGACACACTAAACACAAAAAGAATGTGATGAAGATTTTCTTTTTATCCGAGCCGCGTTGCTCAATTCCGGTCGTTTATAAACGGGACAGCAGCCGAATCGCGTCAATATGACGGACGAAGCGATGCTCGCCCGGCCAACGTACGCTCCGACGAGAGAAAAATAAAAGAAACAGGAGACGTAGAAAGAGCATTTTGTTTCGCAAGTCGAGATATATAAAATATATTCCCTTCGCATTTATAAACAAAAGCCGGTCACCGTAAAACCGCAGGGAGGTTTTTTTTAAATGCTGCGCTTGGCGAACGTACATTACCGAAGACGCACGACAATAAGCGAGGATTTTTCGCGGCCCGCCATTGGCCGACGCAACTTCGGGAAAGGTGTATGGCAGCGCGTTTTCGACTTCGAAAGGTTTTCGAACATAGTTTTCTGCCGCTCGCAGTTGCGAACGTTGTGTGCACCAACTTCTGCACTCGTAAATGCGCGCGGTCACCGACAAGTTTGCGAAGTTTGACGTCTAGATATTCTATATCTCTTCTGTTTCATATTATCGCGGATTATAAGCGGTGTTTATTTATTTAAGGAAAATTAAATTAAGTAAAAAAAAAATAGTTTTTTCTGTGAAAAGCATAAACAATCACAGTGACAATTCACCCGCGCAGAGTTTATTACCTATGTGCAGCTTTAAACATCGTGAAACTTCAGGGGATTCCCAAGAACAGAAAGCTCAGTTTTCACTTAGCTTTCCCAAAAGTGGCAAAGTGGAAATTTCTCTGTTCGATTTTTAATATTGTCGAAACGAGATCAACATGCGTACGTGAATTCTAATTCTGACGATTTTACTATTTTCAAAAGCACAGAAAGTGATAGTGTAAATGTAACTCTATTGGTGCAGTGGTTTGTTCTCTTCATGCGTACCCTGGCAGATAGTGATCGGAACACCTTGCCTAGGGGGTGGGTCAGACAGGCTGTTATGGGGGTGCTTAGGTGGAAGGAACTACCGGCTGGTAGAAGTGAAACGATACAGAAGACATCCACATTGCAGGTGCATATTTTATTTTAGTTTTGTTTCACACGCTCTTAGTTCTGATGAATACGCACGATGTAGAACGGAACGACCAAACATTCTGATGTCTACGTGTTTCTGAATCAGTAACGTTCGTATTTAGCTGACAGATGTCTTATGTGTTTGCTTCGAATTGCTGAACACGCAAAGTTTCAGCAGGTGTTTACTATGTAGATTATTCAAATACATTCGTTAGCGTTTAGCATCTACCGGCTTGCATTTATTTACCGCAATTTGGTATAATAGAAACGACTAGTATTGTATTCGTTTAGATTTAACCACGGTTTTATCTTCAGAAAATGTTGTCCAGTTATCGAATGTCCCGTTTCTTATAATTTTCCGTATCGGTTTCAACGGGTTCAACAAATAAGCAAAAAGAGCTTTTCTTGTGTTTTAACTTTCTGACTATCACTTACAATTACTTACAATTAATATGTAATTAGTCATTGTAGATTCAATCTATCAATCTCGGTTATAGTAATTGAAATACAATCTAAAATAAGCAAAATTTCCCTGGAATTTATTTCTAGATGAAAAAAGTTCTTTGGGTATTTATATTTTTAAAACAAATTTCATCTTTTTCTTCATCTTCTTGGAAGCTTTATATGGAGATGTCATTTAAGTTTCAAGATTGGCAATTATTAAATTCCAAAATCACTTTTGAATAAATTTGAAAGACATGTTTGTTTTTACAGTGAATATCATTTGTATCCTTTAAAATTTATGGAGGCATTCTAAAACTCCAAATACTTCCCTTGATTTTGCAGGAAATTTTAGAGTTACCTATCTCACACAAGTTCCAGGAATTTTCAAAAATTTCACCGTTTATAACATTAAGCTTTTCTTGTAGGAATTTTATTTTGTTGTTTGTCTGAAGAACTTGTTTATGTCGATTTATATATTTACTTTAAGAAGCTCTGAAATTCTGTAAATAAAGATTAGATTCGTATTAGTATTGTCTAATAACTAAAAAATGATCTTTTATGTTCTTAATTTAGAGAAAACCAAGAACCATAAAAATTCTGAAAGGGAAAGATTCACTCTTTAAGCAATACTTACAACTTTTTTGAAATAGAATATTCGCAAAAAATTATATATGTATTTGATGTAAAGTTTTGAAAGAATAATAAATATAAATATGTAATATTTTGTTGTCCAATAAGGCCAATTTAAAGAAAAGAGGTAGTAATAATGATATGAAATACGTAGAATCAGCAAATCATATAATTAGTATTCGTCATAAGAGACCCAAACGGCTAAGGTAAAGAATACGTGGGTCACGTATTTTTTCATATTTCCTTTTTTAATGTATAGATAACTGAAAAAGAAACAACTTTTCTTAATAAAATAGTCGCGGGAAACTTACAGGAGAGTCACAATTAAATAATACGTACTTTTTAGGTTAGAATTCCATCTTAATATGGGTATTTCTCCACGAAAACGTTGTTTATAACACCTTCCTTTATGTTTTTAGCACTTCTACTTAACATATATTTAATAATATACGATTATATACTGATTTAAACTCGTTAAACGCCACT
>JARFOC010000376.1:12167-31112 GCA_031763485.1 Osmoderma eremita | reverse complement strand
GTTGATTAGGTCGTACGCCGCTGATATTGTACTTGATTTTGGTTGGAAAGCGTATTGATTGTAATTTATTATGTCATCTAATCCAATTAATTAAATTCCCCAAACAAATACCTCCAGGGGAAAGTTACGAGGACTTCGTTATTTTGCGACCACATCATTATTAATTCACCTGCTGACTTTCTCGATCCGCCTCACCATTGATAACCGATCGTACAGAGTGCATTAAACCGATACCTGTTCATAGTACGTAAACAAACACGCCATAAACTAGAGGTAAAGTCCATTGAAAACTACTCAACTATCGCGTTGTAAATAGGTTATATAATTTCTACCTTCTGATATTTTCACGAACGCCAACAGACATCCAACACCGAAGTCGAAGTACCTCTATAGGTAACTGAGTAACTTTATGCTATTTATAATCTCGTGACGCAAAAGCTCTAAACAGTATTCCACCTGATCGAGGACAAAATCTATATTGCAAATTTTCAAACTTCGCCTGTATCGTATCTCGAAGGTATCGAGTTTAGATTTCGAAGTTGTTCGATATTTCTCCACCTTAACATGGGTATTATTCGGAAGTCCCTATGGTAACCAATCCGGTACGTACGGCCCAGACGGATTGTAAATCAAAATGGTTTGGGACTACTTGGGAAAGTTTTTAAAATTTCGTGCCAAAATGCACGTATATTTGCTTCGAGTTATTATCGTTGAAACTACTAAGAATATAGTAAGTTATCCTGATATACATTGTCGGAAAGTCAACATCTTTAAATAGGAGATTATGCACCTGGTGGGGACCTCACTTGTCTAGATGCCGTTGTAAAGCAAACGACACTCCGTAATCAATAATAATCTGGCATTCATCGTTGAATGTTGTTTTGTCCCTTTAGTAATCATCACATAAATAAAACTGATCTTCTGTCTATATGTTTCTAACCTACTGAATCGATTTATTTGCAGGATATGTCAGGGTGACTCAGCCTAGATTATAAGGTATTATAAATTCTATTTTCTGATGGGGGAAAGGGAAATTTGAGGGAGATGTCATTGACTTTCGTCGGATTGGAGTGAAATTTATGTCACTTGAAGATCTTCATATACATGTTGCCCATTTTCTATCTCTGTATATGGGTAACTTTCTTAATATTGAAGATACATAATCGGTTAAATGGACAACAAAATTTCAGACTGTCATTTGCAGTACACAAGACCTGGAACTCACAGTGATTTGCATATAAAATTGACCATAACTTCTGCAGCACGCTGTATAAGTCAGTGAAATTATACGTTGGAAGTGCGAGGCATGAGCTTAATCTAAATCTGAAATAATATACAGGTTGTTCCATTTAAGGAAACGTATGTTTGGTTCACCCTAGTGATATGAAACACCCTGTATATATGAAAATAATTTGAAGATGTTAAGTTTAAGACTGTTTACAATTTTCGTAAATAACTTTTTTTGATATCTTATATAATAACGGATATATCGAGCTTTGCCACACTAATGGGTCACCCTGTATAGTACAATTTACAACAATAACTAATAATTTGGTTCAATTGTGTAACCTAAATTATACTATCACATGCACTTTTACTCTACGAGGGTGGTATGAATTATTTCTACGACAAATTGTAATATTCACTATCCCAAATTGTATTTGGTTCTATCACTTCATTAGGATAATATGCGATTGTGCGGTGTGATTTTTTTCTTACAAGTAGTTGACATTTTTACTACAATTTTAGTGTTACTATTTGATGAGAAATGTTACAAATGGCACTTGTCACTATATGTAATACAAACTGTGGTACAAATATCTATCAAATTGTAGAAAAATTTACTACATTTATCTCTTAGTGTACTAAAATTTACAGATAAATAAAGTAGTTGGTCGTGGGAAACAGACATTAAAATACCTGCCGGGATCATATTACTGTTTGCACGTGCTGTAACATAATAATAGATCATGTAATATATCCCTGTGCATATACGTATATGTACACAATACCGAAAATAAAATACCTTTGCATGCTCATATTTATAACACAAGCGGATATTTCTGCAGATATTTATCTTAAATACCTGTTTATCTTAAACATTCCCCCATCCGTAACGTCGGTCGAGAGAAAGTTAAATAAGATAAAAAAGAGCACAGATTAGATAACCGAAATTGGTAATTTTGGTCGATAAATTACATTAATGAACCTGTTATTCTTGTTTCAACAGTTGTACGTTGTTGATATCTAGATAATTTTTGCGTAAATTATTGCCGTGGAAAATTGATTATGTTTATCGTAAAATTGGGACACGATTTATTGCAATATTGTTTTCCTTATTACCTAAATGATTTGTTTTAAATTTTTTTTTTGATCAAATAAACTAATACGGAAACTTTTTAGAAATCACATTTACAGATGGCAGATTATTGGTTAAAAGCTTATATATACATTATATTCAGTTATTATCTTGTTTTATTTATTCATATATATATATTATTGGTCATTCATTTTACTATTTCTTTTTTGTTCATTACAAGTGACATATTTTTGCTGGTAAAATAAATGCGAAAAAGCATTATCATATCTTGGTCGCTCTACACAATTGAGAATACACATCAAACAAATACTAATTTCTACAGATACGAGGGATCCTTTTGTATTTCGGGAATAGAGAACAGAAACTAAAATTAATCATAGTACATGGCTTTATTGTTTTCCAGAATATTCTTCATGAAGATCAATACACTTTTGCATGGCCTCGAACCAGTTTCCGAAGCACTTTTTCCATTGCGATTGTTACCTCCAAAATATGTATTTTGAAAGCATCAATTCTAAAAATAAATAATACCCTTCCCACCTCGATGAGTAAAGAACGCTGGATACGTATTTCGCCAACTAAGTTGCCATCCTCAGCAGAAGGGCTGTAAGTACACCGGATGACCCATCAATTCAACTTTTTCTCTGGCGGTTGCTTTCCTTTACTTTTCCGAATACTTCTGGCAAACAAATGGTTGTGTACCATTCAGAATTGACCGTCGGACATTGCACCAATGGTAGAGTTGCCACGTGTCCGGTTTTTCCTAAGAAACAGGCGACCATTTGCTTCGAAGTGCTTAGTGCGTTTGTTGGATTTAGCACATCTTGAAAGACCCATACAGTCGGCTGCTGTTTACTTTCGGGTTCATAGGCATAGATCCCATAATTCGTCACCTGTTGCGATCTCATAGACATGTTTTGAAGTACCGTGATTGTATTTTTGGAGCATTTCATTCGACCAATCCACACGAGCCTTTTTTTGACAGATTGCTAGATAATGTGAAATCCAACGCGAACAATTTTTTTTACTACCAAATGTTGATGCAGTATTAAATGCACGCTGGTCCCACTAATGCCCTAGGATACCTCAATTTCACGATACCTCACATGCCGATCTTGCAATATCTGAACGGACAGCATATTTTTCGGAACAACTGATTTTGGACAGCCTTAACGAAATTCGTCAGTGAGTAAAGCACGCCCACGATTGAATTCGGCGTACCACCGGTATACCCTAGTTTTTGATGGTGCTTCATCACCAAAGACCGGATTAAGTTCATCGATGCACTGTTGTTAAGATAATCTACGTCGAAAATAGTAAAAAATAATGATACGAAAATGTTCACGAATTAATTCCGTTTTTTTTGGCCAAGATTTTTTTCTTAAGCCACTGTAAGTAGCACAAATATCGCTTGTACGTCAAAATGTTCAGAGTAAGTATAGTGTCAAGAAGGCCCAAATTTACGATTCAGACGTCAGTTGCCAAGTGGCAGCACCTGGAACGCCTATTCCCGAAATATAAAAGGCATCCCACTATGAGTTCAATATTAATACATCTCAAAATTAAATTTACCTAGGAAAATATATTGAAATTATTTTTCTACTATAGATTTCAATAATCGCTTACAAATGTATTATGGTGTTGTCTCAGAGTATTTCGTAAGAAATTAATAGAACTTGATCGTTGTTATAAACTTTATGAAGCTACATTTGCTCTCCTGAAGAAACGATTATAGTATTGGCGAAACGTGGAGTCCCCCCACTTTTATCATTTTATTATTATATTTATCTTTCTATGACATGATTCAATTCCGGAAACGCTAACACCATAGATGCAGGCTATGAAGGCCTTGCAACAATAAGGAAAAGCTTGCTTTTACCCATCAATTTAATATTATTTAGAATTACTATTTGCAAGGATGGTAACCTTCTATTTACCGTAAGCATCTAATGCCAATAACATCTTTAAGGAAGTTGTCCTATGATCTGTATAACCGTATTCAATTGTTCCTACTAATTATGGCGCATAAATCGTCGTGCTCACAAGGAACTAATTTAAATATTAGGTCTTACAGCAAACGATTTACGTTAGATCTCATTGCTTTCATTTCAAATTACCATTCTGCAGTGATTTTAATTTTAACGGACCGAGGGCGAGTTATACGAAACACGAAGTTCCTATTACTATTATTACTCTTCTCGGTTCGTTTGGACCGCCTACGCGAAGATCGATGGTTTAGGGCACTCCGTTCCGCAATAAGTCTTTAAATTTTACGGTCGGGGCTTGTGTAAACACATATTTAAGGCCTTACAGTTGATGCGATACGAACCTCCGAGAGTGGTATTTTAAGACGAGCTGGTACATTGGCGTCTAGGCGTCGTTCTGTGAACGTTAAGACGAGTAGCACGTAAACTGAGAATGTACTGAGGTAAGGAAAGGGATGATTTCAATAGATAAATAATGCTGGGCACGACTTACATTCTGGAACAGCAGTATTAGACGTTGTAAATTTTCTCATTTACCCACAGCGTAGTTGGTAGTACACGCAGGCATTATACGTACATATATTAAACAAGAAAGTTCTATTTTACAAGAAAAAACAGCTCGGTTATACTTACTTTTCCCACAGTTTTAGTGTTAGACGTCTCAAAACAAAATTTGAGGTTATACATGAAAATTACGAAAGTTAATGGACCTGGAACGTATGTAGACCAATTTTGTGATCTTCCACAAAAATTTATTTATAATTTATATATTTTAATGCATGGGAGAGAGGGGGACAACAGTCCTGTACAAAATAATAAACACGTCGTAAAACACGTGGAAAACAGGAAAACTACCGTGGGACTGGACTATAGCTATATTATTGCCAATCTTTAAGAAAGGTGATGTTAAAAAATGCCAAAATTATAGAGGAATTTCAATGTTATGCGCAGGCAGTGAGGTATATGAAAATATTCCTGGACCAGAGACTGAGAGAAGAAGTAGAACAAACAATCCATGATAATCAATGTGGTTTCAGGCTGGAGCGAGGAACAGCGGATTTGATTTTTAGTATGCGGCAACTATCGGAGAAGATGATTGCTCACAATAAAAAGTTGTACCTGGCCTTTGTTAACATAAACAAAACTTTTGACAGTGTCCCAAGAAATAAAATATGGGAAATACTAGATAAAAGAGGAGTAAATGTAGTATTACAGAGAGCCATAAGAAGCTTTTATGAAACCACTAGAAATGTGGTAAGAACGAACTACTGACTCTCAAAAGAATTTGTTACAACGATGAGGGTCAGACAAGGAGGAATACTTAGTCCCCTTTTGTTTATCTTGGTAATGGATGAGATATATAAGTCCTGTAAAGATAACCTGAAAAATACAAGAATAGGTACGTATAAGTTACAGCAAGTATTTCTGACATAAATGATGTACACAGACGACTTAGTCATTGTTGCAAAGTCGGATGAAGACCTTAAATATAATATGAAGGTATGGAATGAAGAATTCAGGATACATGGAATGAACATTAATATTGAAAAAACGGAAGTGATGGTATTTTCATATTAGCTTTACTTTCGCTGCGGTACAGAATTATTGTTTAGAATGCTCGATTTAAAATGGATTAAAGTTAATGAGGTAATCTTAACTTTTAAGAAGAATGAGTCATTATCGTAAGATTGTAGGTATTTTTAAAATATTAAATACATACAGTGTACAGAACATTTCCGTTCGTTTTTTCTTTTATTAATTACATCGTCTTAGGAAAATAACCTATGCTTAACACGATAACGTTAAGAACCTACTCCACTTGACGTAAGTTGTGAGTGAATTGTAACTAAACGGAAATTCGTTACGTTAGAGACTCGCTCCGATATAACAAATGAGAGCGTGGAAAATATTAGACATCCAATATCGTCTATAACGAAACACGAACAAGGTTATGTACATACACACACATACACCGCCTGAAAGGTTATGAACTGGTTATAGGAATTCGTGTATAACATGGGATAGATGTAAGAGCTCGCTTAGCTGAAAAGAGTCCGCGTAAAAGTAAGAATTATGCAAGCTTCTGCACTTCGCATACGTGGAGGACGTTTGACCTGTTAACTATATGTACTTATTAGTAAGTTATAGTTTCTGAGAGAGAGTTTATAGCTTCGTTTAAAAGTAATAATTTGTTTCGTTACAATACAAGAATATAGTTTTTAGTGAGCATGTTTATTTATCTTCACAAAATCAGTAAAGATTGCAAGGACTGTGGGGCAGCACAATAAACACACTGTTCGGATTACTCCTCCCGCACACAGTATTAATTAATTCGGGACGACACGTGTTTCGGGAATACGTGGATTCCCATTCTCAAGTCGAATAAAATTCGGTTATGTTATTAATTAATTGCATTAATTAATTAATGCAATTTTTTGTGCCAACGCCAGTCTCTCAATATCAGTTCCGCTTTGTTATAGTCGACCACTTAATCGTGGTTTCCCATATCAAGATCAATCGCTTCCGCACTGTATTCACTTGTACTCAGTCTTTAGTACCACGAAGCCTTGCTTCGAGCGCTCGTTCGTGTTGTTCTGTTTTCAGTCTGTACTTTCCTACAGCCAGGCACGTTTCAGAATTATTTTCACGTAACTTCAGCACGACAGCTGATAAATTTGTGCACGAAATTAAACGCCTTTGCGATAATAAGGAAAGCAACTAAATAAAACAGGTAACTCTCCTGGATACATAATACCTATATAGACGATGTCACCGAACATCTTTCGGGAGAAAATAAAAGTTAGAAAAGCTAAGCTGCTGTTGCAGCTAAAGCTTACGATAAGCGCTTTTATCGAAAAGTCTAGGCGGACATTATGCAGAAGGTCCTATGCGGTTATAATACGCAGTAAAATTTCGATATTATCTTTTAAGCAAACTAGATTGTGCCCATTTTGTAAATGTCGAGACACGTAGGAATTTAATATAACCCGGCTTTGTAGCTTGCTATGCACTTTGATGCAGTCTGGAATTTTCACCAAACAGTTTTGCAAAGAACTATTGAAGTTTTATTTTTTCTTCAAGTTAATTTCGATTTAAGTACACAATTCTAGGTTTGTGCCGGTGACTTTATTAAAAATACATTCTTCTGCATGTTAATTCCATTTTAATCATAAATTATGGAGACTTCTATAGTCTGTTTTAATATTTTAAAATTGTAAAGAACTCTTTCTTTAAACACCCCATTATACAATGATTTTCCCCGGCTAGGAGCCATAAGATTAATAATACGCTAGTTAATACCATATATCCCAAGATCTATAATATACATATAAAATTAATAACAAGACTTTGAAATACATATTCTGAAGGTCGACTAGAAAGTAAACAACGTTTAGGTGTTATTCAATTAAAGCAAAAAATATCAGAACAAAACTTTCTTTACGTTAACACTGGACCGTGGCATTAGTTTCGCAATGCCGCTGTTGTACTCATCTGTCGCCAAAGGACTGTAACCACAAAGTTACCGCTGGTCAGAGTTCTTCGTCATTTTCTGAAAAAAAGATGAAAGCCAATTGGCGCTAAAACGGGACTGTAGAGGAGGTGCTTAAAAACGTCCCACTTGAAGCGAAGCAGTTCTTGCTTTGCTGCTGCAGCTATGTACACTAGGCCGTGCATTGTCGTGAATAAATACAGATCCCAGCAAACAACCTTCCACAGCTTTTGTTTTGGATGGTGCGTCGAAGCCGTTGAAAAGCCTTACAGTAGGCTGCTGACTTTATAGTCTTCGCCCTTGGCATGAATTTAACAATAAATGAGCGCTTGTGGTTCCAAAAGACAGTTGCCATCAGTTTCCTGGCGATCAGAATTCGCCAGGAGAGGACTAGCTCTTAGATCAAGGTGTTTTGTACGAAACCCACGTCTCATCTATTACAATGGGATTGAGAAATTTGTCACTATGCCTAGTATCAAGGGTTGCTCCCATCCATTGTGTCTTGTGAATTTCTATCAAAACTTTGGAGACTCAACGAGCGAGCAAACCGTTTTTTTTATCGTCAAAGTCATCTATGGTCATTTTAGGGTAAGAGAGATCACGAAATTTCTGAAAAGAAGTCGTGTATAGGCGCCTGGTTTTAGGAACTATTTTGTTCAGTTTTCCTTTCAGCTCGCCCACAGCGAATGACGGCTAGCCACTTTGCACGTCTGTCCTTCCTCCATCCAATATTATACATCATTTTCTCACAGAAGACTCATTCATTGCACTTTCGCCATAATCTCGTTTCATTTGCCTATAAATCTCAATAGAACATTCTGCACCTTCCGATGCCATTTCACACATTGTGGGATTTTCTATTGTCGCTGCCATTTTAAAAAATTGCAAATAGTGTAAACGTGCTACACAACAGCAAGGTTTGGTTTAGGCTGAGGCATGAAGGGGAGCTAACCGGCCCCCACGCATGGACTTGAGATAAAGTAGATTTCAGCACAATCTCTTGCAAGAGTATACTAAACAACCCAATTGGTTGAGGAAAAATAAAATATACGTTTAAGTACGGGGAAACAAATATGTTGTTTAAAATAAATAGTATATAGTTGCACAAACACAAACGGTTACTCGAAGAAAATTTCCTTTAACAAAATAAATTTACTAAAATTAAACATCATTAGTCTTTTAGTTAGTTCCTCATAAATGTTAATATATTTATTGGGAAAACAACAGCAACTTAATAAATATATTACGCTAAAAATTAAGAAATACAATTTAGTCTAACACACACAGGAAGTAAGTTTTACAAATTCTAATCACTCATACAATCTGTACAAAATACTATTTTTCATTGAATACTGTAAAAGTTTAATTGAAATTTCCACAAAATCACTAATAACAATAATTAATAAATACGGGAATCCATGAAAAATCTCTTCAATTATTTAAGTGGGATTACTGCCAATATCCGACACGTAAAATTGAATTGAAGTATACAAATTTATTAAAAATATATGAATATACTTTCTGGATCACACAACACATCTGATTGTGTAAGAACAAACACTCTTACGCTGCTGGGCGTTCGATGTCTCCTAACGTATCCTAACGTGAAGTTGACGATACGGCGTACTGAACGAGCAACAGGCACCTCTTCGTCCTACACTGATCAGGAAGTAGTACCCCGAAACAGTTGCCTTTGCGTGAGAGTGTCTGTTGCTACACAGTCAGATGTGTTGCGTGATGCAGAAAGTATATTTATATACTTTTAAGATATATTTATATAATTCAATTCAATTTTACGTAACGGATATTGGCAATAATCGCTTTGAGATGAGTTATATCGACGCCAATAAAGATCACACGCTAACAGAAGTATCTACGAACTGGTAGTTTAGCTATCCCCTAGAGATTACGCCTGGAACACGCTGCTGGGCGTTAGATGTCTCTGGAGTTTTACGAAAGAGACATTCTAACGTGAAGTTGACGAGCAACAGGCACCTCTCCGTCGTACACTGATAGTAGCCCTAAACAGCTGTCTGTGCATTAGAGTGTCTGTTGCTACGGAGTCAGATGTATATAGAAAGTATATCTATATATTTTTAAATATATTTATATACTTTCAACTTGTACATTTATTGTATTTTATTTAAAAAAAATTTAATATCAAACATTTTCAAACGTACGCTTTACTAATCGAATATGCAATAGAAACCTACATTAATACATATTTATATCTACATTACCTACTGATGCATTATAAATTTGAGGCAAATTATGGAAATTAACGTATTTTTAAAATATTAACCTATATTTATATTTAACACATGAATGTATACATTTATCGTTTTCCGTTGGGTATTTTAATCAGTAACGCTATGGGCTATGATTGTAAGCATTCACGTTGAGAAGCTGAAATTCCTAGCAACATTTTTATATTGCTGCCATAGTGATCATTTTATTTAATTTTCTCTATAATTTGTATTAATTACTTTTCTCTTTTGTTTCAGGTAAGTTTAAATTCAGAATTTAAGTACCTGGATAAAATTACGTAATATTTCGATATGTAAGTGCGGTTTTCCACATTTTTTTTCGAAGAAGTACAAAAGTATGGGGTAAGTTTGTACAAATTTAGTTCCAAGATTGTATCTTTCACAACAATGACACATTTGCAAATGATATGGAAATCTCTTTCCTTTTTTTCCGGTGAGTGGCAGCGCAAGTTTTGTAACGGTGCCTTTCAAAATCTACGATTTGAGTTGAAATAATAATCAACGAAGTAATGACACCTAAATCTCCAGGTCAATTATGTTATTAATAAATGCTAAATGCAACTAGGCACCAAAACATAACAAACAGATCCTCGTAATGTGTAATTCATATAGGTATTTAAAATTCAACTACGCTTGTAGATGTATTACATTAGACTGACTAAAATTTTACTTATTTTCTATATCTAACCTAAGGACTTCTAGTATCGTAGTCAGATTTTCAGAGATGAGAGATATAAATGTGTTATTAAAGATTTGGTTAAGAAGATCTTGTATGTATCAATTTGAAAAGGAATATGTGTGTAGTTCAGGCGAACACAGGCGACGATAGTCGTAGTTATCTGTGACATACCTATATGGTTGAAGCGACAAATAATTTGAGTGAGAACGTTTATTAAGTGTACAAAAAATCTATACTCTAACCCAATGCCATAAGAAAGGATCGATGCATTTGATTAATCTTCTGGGTCAGCTGGCGTGATGTTACATTTAAAATAAAAGAACGATTTAGTCGTGTTGCACTAGGCTAGCAAAAAAAGAATTGACTGAGCATGTGGATTGAAACATAAAAAAAGAAACAAAACTACGACTTCCATTAATTTTTTGTCTTATTCAGGTTCAGGGTGCAATGCAATATCATAACACCTCTAATAATTTAGAGAGCAAAAACTCTTAAGTTATTACGCAATTAACCTAATCTAGAAGTTAAACAGACTAAATAAATATAATATAAAACTGCCGAATATGGTCAATACAACAGTCACAGGCACTCATTCAGGAACTTCATTCATGTCTCCATGGCAAGAAAGTCACAGTTTAGTATACTTTCATAGCTAATTTTATCATTGGTCCGTATTTTTTCGATAAAACACAAAATGACGAAGTAAATGTAACTGGTGAACCATATCGCCAAATGCAAAGAAGAAATTCTGTAATTCCACAGTTGCAAAACCCGAATGCAATTGAAAACATAACGAAGTACTACCGCATATTTACGGAACAGTTGAACACTTGTTAACTGCGGTTTTTTTAAAGATTCTGTTATAAGCAGACATTTTGAAAAGTCATGGCCACCAAGATGGCCTGATCTGAACCCAGCGGATTTTTGGCTTGGCTGGGTTTTTTTTTTAATTAGTGTTTAAAATACAATCACAAATGCTGGAATGCGGTGTCTACCCTGCAGGAAAGGTTGGTGCTTTTATGCCACCAAAATGGAAGTCATATTGAACAGATGCGATAAACAGTGTTGGATATAAGAAATTATTTAGGAAATTCAGTTTCTGTTGACTTTTATTCTTGGCTTAATTTGTTGATGTTGTGAAGTAAGTTGAATTATATCACTTATTTTACGATAACCTAGTATATCACAATCATTTCACTCTTACTTATGTATAAGGTTTGGTTTCCAATATTTTATATTAGAACCCAAAGCAATTGGAAATAAATTACACTTTAATCTAAGCATTAAATCAACGAATACCTAATTTAGCAATTTATTTTACAATATAACTAACTATGTGTTCCTCAATCAAGTAAAATTAACTAGTGCTTATATTTACGACACATTGTTGCGCAAGAACGTACATCAGAAGCAATTGATTTGCAACTTTATTAATTTCGAAGCCCGAACAGGGAAATGTCATTTCGTAGCAACTCCCTACACAATACACAACGACAGAGAACATTCAACTCACGCCTGCTGAACTCTTAACTATAAATTAACAGACAAAGCATTTGCATTTGGGGAAGATGTTCATATAAATCGAATCGAAACTATGAACTAGGAACTTTAACGTTAGAAGTGCCTACAGTTTTACAAGTCTTCGTAACTATATTTGGTCCCTTCTCTTGGGCGAGCCCTCGGGCGAAACGAATGTATAGACGGTGTTAAAGTAGAATGAAGAATTGTCTCTCCCTCTGAAGTCTGAAACTTTAAACGTTCCGAAGTTGCAATCGGAGTGCACCGTCCGTCGCCCCAAACGATACTTGGATTGCAGCGATTATATTCTAGTTTCGCTATAGTCTGTAGCGGAAAACTTATGATGACAGTAGTCGATTTCGGGGGAAATAGTGAGCGATAGTACAGGTAATACAGAATGGAGAAGTAGGATATAGAGAATAGAGGAAAGTCGTAAATTCTCATTGGGGGAAGTTTATGATTCGTTACTCAGATATTGTTCGGAGGTCCGTAATGTATGCATTGGTTTTCAATTATGCATATTCTGATAAAATACGAAAGGGTTTGCAAGCAAATTTAATCCAAAATATTCTATACGTGCACGATACTTGAGACAAAATTTCCCTATTTTTCCGTAGATTGAATTTGGCTTTATCCAGTGACTTTCGTGAAGGGAGCATCTTCTTTTTATTTCGTAGTAAATACACATAATGGTAAATGGTAATAAGTCTATTAGACGCAAATGGAAATTTGTTTTAAAAAAAAGTTTATTCAAAAAGGTAGAAACCAAGCAATTCTTAAATCTTAAAAATCAAGGTTTTTTTAATAACTTGTAGCTGCGCCGTTAGCTGCAATCACAAGTTCTAGCCGTCTTCTCATAGACGAAATTAGTGTCCTCATGTCATATTCCTCCATAAGGTTCTCCCAAGCATTTTCAACAGTGTCCTGAAGTTCCCCCGCATTTCTCGGCCTAAAATCTGCAGAATATATATTTTTTTCATATTTCCCCAGATGTTTTCAATGGGATTCAAATCCGGACTTCTTGAAGACCAAGGTAGTAAATCAATTGCATTTTCATCCATCCATTGTCTTACAATCCTTGCAGTGTGAAGTGGGCAATTTTCTTGAGACAGAAAGAAGTTTAATTTTATTTTTAAGCTCAAAATTAAATTATTCTTCTTGCCTATTGAAAAACGAAATTGTTGGGAAAAGTAGTCCTCACGGATGGTAACATAACATTTTCCAATATTTCTCTAGTGTTCCCCCGTCAAACATCCATCTATCCTCCAGCATACCCCAGGTCCATGAACACTTATCCATCCCCAAAAATTACCCGAAAAGCGGCCAGAACTTACTGTTGAATGAGTGTAATTTTCCTCAAATCTACGATTTCTTGGTTTATAAACGCGTAATTTGCCATTATTAAAAGCTTAAAAACATTTTTCGTTTGAAAAAGCTACAGAACAAAACTCTTCATCGGCATTTAAAAATTGATTAGCAAATAGTAGTCGGTTTACTTTGTTTTCATCAGTGAAATATCGTTTTTTCGCAGCTGCATAATTGTTCAAACCGATTTGTTTAATGCGACGCCTTGCCGTTCTAACGGAACACGGAAAATGAGTTTCCTTGCGAGCTCTTACTGCTGTAGAGAATTGATTTTATCTGATAAAAGTTACCAAATCTTCTTGTTCATGACCTTCAGAAACTCTTCCAATTCCTATCCTAAGCGGTCGTTGCAGTCTATTTTCCTGCTAACGTTTTTTCAATTGAAGTATGCAACTTTTGCTTATGTTTAAATCTACAGCTACTGCAGCTAACGAACAGTTGTCTTCTAATTTCGTAATTGCTCTGGCTGTTTGCTACCCCGAAAGGTGTCTTGGCATTTTTCACAAAACAGTTTTTTCTGAAAAAAAATTTTTTTTACATAAACAAATAATATTGAAATTTTGATGGCGTTTAAAGGACGCCTATTAGTTAAAGTACAGATCAAACTGTAAAAAAAATCGTGCACATTTCGTTGGCCGCAATCGTACGTATAGAATATTTTGGATATATATGTGGTTACTTATCAACAGTGCTTTTAAGAATCTCTTAATCCGAAATTTCCCTTTTGTTAGCTGCTGTTTTCTGTCATCATAGTTTCCTCCCCTCTATTGGTGTTTTATTTCACCGTCTTCCTCTATTCATTTTGCATTTGTAGCAAATGCATTTGCTACCAGGCTTAAAGTACCATGATTGAATTTTTTATTGTTTATGTTTATCGTCCTCATTATATTCATCGATTAAGTTCTACGATCTGTTCCAATTCAACAGAACTTTCTTTTGGTCGATAGCACACTGGCAGGCGATTTGGCAGGCACATTTGGCAGGCGATCTACCATTCTTTCGGCGTTTTGGTACTCAGTTGTTCTCATATTGGCTGATATTAGGTACCTACTTTGTAAAAAATATCTAGCCCCTTCTGGTTTTTGGCGATTCTTAGGTGTTCTACCTCGTAGACTCTTTAACCCCTCTCAAGAAAAAATAGAATGGAGAACTAAAAATGGCCATACCAGAAAAAAGGAAAACTTATAACAACTTGTTGTATAATAAAACAACGAAAGCGAAGAAACTTATACGGTAAAAGGAAAATTGAAAACAATATACGTAGCATACATGGTAGACAAGAATCGGCTTATAAAGTCATAAAACACCGTAACAACGCAAATAATTGTCAAAGAAAAGTGGATAAGATATTATGAGCAACTATATGGCACGCTGACAAAGCAAAAGTTGACGAAATCGATGAAAATCCTTAGATTTATTTGTATTTTAATTGAATCTGTCCATGTAGAAGGGGCTTACGTCAAGAAAACTTACTATTTAGGGAAACGCAAAAGAAGTCTTTTATTTGAAGAACGTTTGAGGTTTCCTTTCTGGCAGCAAATGTGTGTTGTCCTTATGATTGCAACCGTTTTGTTGTGCAACATACAGGTAGCCTTCAATAAGACATTAAATTACGAAAATCGATTCAAAAAATACAAAAAGTCTCCTTTCTTCGTGGGATGATTCAAATGTATTTCTAGTACAGTTCTCATTACAAGTACACATTATTGATTCGACAACTGTCACCGCCACCCCACTGTAATCTATTTACAGTTACGCGCGAAAGTATTCGTTCACTTGCATATTCAGGGTTAATAACTTCGTAAACTGTTTAATGCGTGAATTTATTTTATTTGCACAAACCTTTTAACAAAACATAAACAACATCGCACATGCAAAACATCATAAAAAACAAAATTGAAGTAAAAATGAAAACATCATAACTACAGCAAATTTCGGTTCGCATAATTATAAGTATTAAATACAATCTTGTGCATAGCCACGAGCTGTGAACGTTTCGTCATATATGTCACAAATTTTTCTGTGTGGTGTCACCTTCTGATGTTCTTCTACAAAACTTTTCTTTAAATCTTCTCTGTTTGTAATTGGTTTTCTCTTCAGACGACCCTCGATTTCTGACCAAAGGTGCTGAATAGGATTTATGCGTGTGGAACTCTAGGTATAAGATCCATTCCTTAACGATCCGAGCCGTGTGCTTCGGGTCGTTATCTTGTTGGAAAATGTAATCTCTTTCAATTCCGAGATTTCGGGCACTTGCCTTTAGGTATTCTCTTAAAATATTCAGGTATAGTTGTTGCCACAATATTTAAAAATAACTGCAATAAAGCTAATCGGATTACAAGGATCGGCTATTGTAAGCGACAAGAAAACTGGTGTTCACAAATGTTGCAAATATAATAAAACAATATTTATATAAAAGTTTTACTTAATCTGTATGATTACTTACGAATATAATTCCATATAAATGTAGTCCCTTGGTGTTTACAAGAAAGACTATTTATTCGACTTGTATAACCGACTCTTACGATTCTTTTATCGCTATTGGACTAATTTTTCAATATTGTGGCAACAACTATACACCCATCGATCCATTATTCCATCACTTATGAGATAATTTCCCACCCAGCCGCTGCCATACACCCCCCTCCCCCACACTATAATGGATCCTCCTTCATATTTTACGATATTATATTAGGTATATATTTTTGGACGAATACTTTTGCGCCTAACTGTATCATTACATTAAAAAGAATGTTAGATAGTTGTATAATTGAATTATTTGTTATCTTCAGCAAAACAAGGATGACTTTGTGTTGATTATATATTCTTGCAATCGTGCATAGAGTGTGTGTTTACGTATTGTAAGTTCCTCATTATTTTGCTACAATTATCAATACGTTCTTCAATATAAACTACCTTGTTCACAAACTTCTCCCGATTTATCAGTTTTTCTCTTGTTCTCCAATCTTATCTTGTGTTAGTACTCTTTTAGTCTACCTTTTTCCTGTTGTTTCTTTATACCATTACTTCTTTTATGATTTACATTATGCCGGCTTACTTCTTATTTAGTAAAATACATCTATACATTTATGTGGTTTTGTTTGGATGTCTGCCGAACATCTAACGGGTTTTCAACCAAAATTTGATTTACGTTTTATGAAATATTGCTGTATTTGTTTCATTAAATGTATATTTGGCATAGCTTGCTCCCACTCGTTACAGTTAAATACTTCTACACCAAAGCAATTATTCCCTGGTTACTATCAATATCAATAATATCGGCAAACTATGTATTAAAATATTCAATGTGTGACAAATATTCTATCTATGTAGTTTTATTCGGAGGTCAAACTAAATTTGTTGATAAGAGGGACGTCCGGTTACTAAGGTACATTTGTGAAATCAAACGTACGCTAAGTAAAAGCTTGAACTGTTAGCTACTTTCGCCGCCAATGTTAAGGCACTTATCCCAGCGACGCACAAGCTTCTGCAAACCCTCTTTGTAAAACGTGCGGTCCAAATATGTAAAATGCTGCCGTACCTCCTCTTGAACTTCGTCATCGTCTTCAAACATTTTACCCGATAAATGAGCTTTCAACGGCCCAAACAAATTAAAATCAAAAGGAGCCAGGTCGGGACTATAGGGCGGATGGACAATTATTTCCCACTTGTATTTCTGAAGCCAGGCCTTCGTCTGATTTGAGGTGTGCGGTCTTGCATTGTCATGCAACAACCCTTTCGTCAATTTTCCTCTTCTTTTCTGCCGAATAGCTTGGTGTAGTTTTTCGAGAGTTTCGGAATAACCTCCCTTAGGGTTTCCGTGTTTGTCGAATTTTGAAGTGGCCACTGCAAGGTATTGCTTAAAGCAATGTACCTACTTGCTTCATTGTATACAATTCGAAGTGGTATGCAAAGTTACCAAAAAATTACAAAGAATTGTTGGATATTTATAAAACTAACACGTTCCAAAACATACATATATTATCCGCCACGTAATTACTTAACTTTTAACCGAAAATTTCAATTTCATAAATCTTCAAACACCCACTTCGTACTGTTACGAAAAAGTATAGTTCCCGGTTTTAATGTATTCTTAAAAAAAAACAGTCTCTGTATGCGCGGAAGCGATCTGAATTATCTCCTGTGAGAAAGACCGTATGGGATATGTAAAAATGGTCCAAAAAAGCCCGCCCATAAATTTTACATTGTTTTCACTTTTTCACGATGCCACACCATTAATTTTCTTCGCCGCCAACGAATAATACAAACAATCCAAACAATCGTAACGCACTCGTAAGTAAAAAGTACTTAACAGGGATTTTATTACCCAACCGTTTTGGAGGACGCGGCGGCAGTTGCACATTATTCATTTCACCTTTTATTTATTGCCATTGTCCGGACGCCAAGGATAAAAAAAAAGGAATCCGCTAGTAATAATAATACAATCGAACTGTCCGGCGCGCGAGGTGACTAACGCACAATGCGAAAATATCCTTGAAAACTCGGCATCGCTGTTTACATAACGTGCCGTTCCGTGTTTATTTATCTTAAAGAGTGTGTTGGGACGCGCGGATAGCGCGGTTTAATGTTCACCGCCTCGGCGTACAATGTGTAAAATATCTGTATCAATTTCCCAGATTAAACTATCCTTGTTTCAGGCGCATAAATAGCGCAAAAGATAATATTTTGATAATAAATAATTTCCTGCATATTACAGGCTGTCAAACCTTTTGTTGGTATTAATCGCTGAAATGTTTGAAGGATACTATTATCCGTCTACTATAAATATTGATAAATGTTTGGCCAAAAGTATTTTTATTATTTCTTCCATTGCTACTAAAAATACTTAACACAATGTATTGTTTGCTTTAGATTTAAGTGTGTACTTTGTATATAGAAATGGATAGGCACTCCTAATATCCACCTTTTAAGCAGAGATTCAAGTATTAATTATAATAGTTTTAATTAACCCCAACTACAGTGAAACACACATATATATTTTTAAGACCAAATTTGAATCAAAATCTGCATCTTGAAAAATTTTAAAATACTTCCAGGCATAAAAAAGAAAAATTATATTTCTCCCGACTTAAAGCTTAGTGTTAAAGAAATTCGTCAGGATTCTGATTTTGTATATTAATTCATATTCGTGGTCTTCCGATACTACTTAATTTGACAAATTTACTATAGATGTTTTTTAATTTGTTGTAGGCGTACTTGTGTAAATATTTGTAAATTTATAACATACAGTGGCTCAACCTCAAAGTCGGACAGTATAGCGCACATAATCCTACTAAAAGATTTGAATGTTAATTGATACT
>JARFOC010000374.1:66288-110861 GCA_031763485.1 Osmoderma eremita | reverse complement strand
CGCTCCGTAATCCGCACCCGCTCGGAGGAGATAGCGGAGTCCGTATCGTCCTAAAAGCCCTACATTTCGACCGTACGCTCATGGTACGCCTTTTAGTATATTATAAAAGAGCATCGATGTAAGTTGTTGTTCGTATCCTAATGCAGAAACCTAACACTGCGCCCTTCAGGCTTATTGTATACAAATAAAAAAATTTAGGGAAACAAGTTATCCGTGCTTTTTTTGTGGGAATTGGATAAATGATTACATCTAAAACTGCTATTTTTAATCAAATTTGGTGTTACTATTAACTTTTCTAGAATAAATTACATTTTAAAATAAATGTAAAAAGAAACGGGAAATAATTCTCAACTGTAAAACCAGAGCTACAATGTACCTACAAATAACGGAGTACCAAAATAACGATTACCAACAAGATGCGTTACAGTACCGAGGTAAATAGAAGTATGCCGGTTCAAAGCCGTCTGAAAAGGAAACGAAAACGCACCAAGCTATAGAGTCGAGGAATTCATGGATAAGTTCAAAACCGCCTTGGCAATTGAATACAAAAGGAAATTCAAAGACATTCAATATTATGCAAAACATAAATACCGTAATAATATTTAAAAAAATATAGTAACGTATGTAATTTTGTACTTATTTTGTATTATGCGTACGCCTGCGTAGATACATACATGATGCTGTATTTGCGGAACGACAAGACCTTCACTTCTACAATGCACTGAAGCATAATTTGTAGTGTGGTACGTTTACAGATAACTAAATAGCAGTGAAGTGGAACAATACTGACGTGTTATTCCACTAGTGATCTGGTGAAGAGACTATATCTTCCAAGTTTTACCTTAACGGGAAATAGAAGTTAGTCTTGTAACGCTAATAACTCCACTATGTTTCAAGGATTCAGCAAGGGTTAGAAAAGGCTGACATTGAATTAATTTATTTCGTTATTAGCCAAATATTTTCAACACTGATCGTGTCTTCATCAAGGCTTGAAATGTTTAATTATAAAATCCTTACGTTAACTGAGTCGGGGAACATAATTCAGCTCGTAAGTCCAAAGAGGAATAATAATTATAAGTACTCCGTTACTTCTTTTTCCAATTAACGGGAAGTACGTCACTTTTTTTCTTTGTAGGATCTACTAAGGACGGCAATGAAATACGTATTTAGAGACCTTCCCCTTTGAGGTGGTACGGGTATTTCTTGTTTTTAATAAAAAGTACAAATACGACTCGGTGAAGAACGGACCATGCGGCATTCCAAGGTATACCGGTAAGATGGTATATAAACTTATCTTTTAAATCTTTTTAATTTAAAAGATATTTTGTAAATTTTTATGAAACAAAAACGATTAAACCAAACAGCAACAATACCCTGCACTTCGTAATAATGGACTGGGCTCTGCTGATCAACACAATCGAAAGCATGGGTTGAGTTACAGAAGACACTCGCAGGATACTCACCAGCATTCAAACAGTAGTCAATTTCATTAATGAATTAGTAAACAGTCGTTATTGTCGAGTGACCTAGCTTAAATCATGTTGTCTATTTGAAATGCTATCCAAATGAGTTAACAATCTATGAAGCAAAACTTAAAAGAAATGCCATTGTAGACGTGTGGTTTATTGCTGCAATCGCCATTATAGCAAAAGCATTGAAAGGGGGACAAGCATTAAAAACGTACTCGAGCGTGGCTTGTGGAGCAAGCACGCGACTGGGACATTTCGCAATAAGTTCAACGACACATTAGCAATGAAAGTGGGTTTAGCATTCGGAGAGACGCTTTTGCCGCCTGGTAGGCAGAAACTCGAGTCCGTCTTTAATGCTTGTACCCCTTTCATTGCTTTTGCTAGTATGGTGATTCCAGAAATAAACCATGCGCCTGTAATGGCATTTTTTCGTTTAATTGTTTTTGGCACTTTGGATGTTTCTCATGTTATATTGTTAAGCCGTTCCTGCAATCACAGCATACGTAGTGCTTCCAGCGAGACTGACAGTCCGTGTACTGTCCGAGCTAGATGAAGTGTACTGCATTGCTGGTCCTATTGCATTTGTCTCGGTGGCTTGTGTGTGACCGGTGTCCCCTAGATGGGGTATGCCGTGGCGCAAGCAAGCGGCTGGGACATTTCGGAATAAGTTCGGCAACGCATTAGCGATGAGAATGGTTTGGTAATAGAACTGCCGCGGTTGGCGTTCACGGTCTGCGCTCGCGGTTCGCGTTCGCTATCACATCAATCAAAGCTCTGCCAACACGGCAGAAGCAGCAGACCGGATACACACTATCCAATAACGCGAGAGAGTCCAAAGAAGACTCTACAGCCCATAATCGAAAACCGGCGAAACTCTAGTAGGACGACCCAAGTGTTGTGACACTGGATGAACCTGACACACCTCGAAAGGTGTCAGTTAACCTACCCGGCGATGAGAATGGGTTTTAGCATTTGTAGAGACGCTGATAACGGCTGGTAGGCAGAAACTCGAGTCCGCCTTTAATGCTTGTATCCCTTTCATTGTTTTTGCTAGTATGGTGATTCCAGCAATAAACCAAGCGCCAACCGAAATAGATGTCATTTGTTCGGTTACTTGTTTTTGGCACTTTTGATGTTTCTTAAGCATAACATAGTCAAAGACTTTAGAATAGAAGATCTAGTAATAATAAATAATAAATAATAATAATAATGTAATTTAAGATAAGGTAAGATATATCTTTTTCAGCAAGCGTACAACTCCATTGGTACGGTATTTTATTCGTCATAGGTATAGTTATAATATAATATATAATATTAATAAATTGATTAATACAACATAAAAAGAAAATATGGTAAGGCATTACCGTCGTCAATCTAAATTTATACGTATACAACGAACAATAAACAAAAAATAACAAACAATACATTTTATACAGAGTTTGATCATACACACATGAACTTAGACTATTGACTTTGACAGCTCTTAAAACGAGTCGTGTAGAGGCTCTTGACACTTTCAGGAAGTCGAGTGTAGTTTTATTGTTTTATAGTTGGTACTCGCCTGGGAGGGGTTAATGCTACGATGGGGCACTATATATATGTTGGATTCGTGAATATGTAGGAGACAGGTAAGTATGTAGCATGAGGGTAAGGTAAGTGTTTTTAGTTTATTAAATAGTTTCCTGCAACACGTTCTTAAACTTACGCCCAGTACTATCCATAGGGTAATACGGTAG
This sequence comes from Osmoderma eremita, assembly GCA_031763485.1. Taxonomy (NCBI): domain Eukaryota; kingdom Metazoa; phylum Arthropoda; class Insecta; order Coleoptera; family Scarabaeidae; genus Osmoderma; species Osmoderma eremita. The sequence goes on along the minus strand of JARFOC010000374.1, from coordinate 107,656 downwards.
GTTGCCCTCGCGTGGAACACCCCAAAGTAGGCCTTTCCCAGGCACCTTTCTAATCCTAAGGATAGGATAGGATTTTAAAAGGAATCGTGTGGAAGCTCTTGACACATTCAGGGAGACGATTATAGAGCTTAATAGCTGTGCAGTTGGGATCGTCTGGAAGCGGTTAATGCGATGATGGGGCACTATATACGCATTTCTGGTGCGAGTGTCGTATTGATGAATGTCCTTGTGGGTAGGGATGTTGTTGGATCCACAATTATGTAGGAGACACGTAAGTATGTAGCATGAGGGTAAGGTAAGGATTTTAAGTTTATTAAATAGTTCTCAGCAACTCGTCCTCAGACTTACGTCCAGTATTGCTTTTATGGATTCTTCTTGTTGCAGGAATATCCTCCTCGATGTTACTGACCCTCCCCACAGGATAATACCGTAGGTCGCCCTCGCGTGGAACACCCCGAAGTACGCCTAGATAGCATAGATGGGTTTTGCTAATTGTGCTTCCTAGGTATATGCTTGCTCTTTAAAAGACGCGTTGTCAAAGATAATGCCCAGAAAATTAACGCATTCTTTGTTATAGCTGGAGGAGAATTGCAGCGACTGGGTTTTCTTTTGTATATTAAGTTCTAATCTATTTGCACAATACTATTCCCCAGCTCCCACAACTTCCTCGCGTGTTCTGCTTCTCTAATTTTTCTTATGCATCGAATTAGTCTCGCTTCTTCTGAGAATTAATCTACAAGTTCGTTGGTGCCGTTTTATGATGCACAAGTTTCTCATGTCTTCGCTTCTTTAACTAGCTTCCTCCATTTTTCTCGGAATGGATTCTTCAGTTATTAATGCTTTGCAATCTCTGAAATATCCTTTACTACTTTATTTTGCCTTTTACTATTTGATTTTCCTCGCCTGGTGTCCGCACATTTCCAATTTGATATCACAATGAGCAAGTACTCCTTTAAATACGCCAAAACAATGTAGGTTACTTCTATGGAATTAATAATGTTCTATCAATGTTATTTCATGGTTTCTTTGTAGTGTAGCTACACACGTTGAATTTTTGATTCCTATTTATTTCCTTGAAAAAAGCAGAAAGAAACAGAAAGGAGATGGTAACACGTTTATGTAAACATTCAATATTTCATTTCATTTAAGTTAAAAATACCCCTTACCACCTTGTTGACTAAAGAACTCTCTATTTCGGCAACTAAGTTGCCATCCTCAACAGAAAACCACAAAGGAAAATAATGTCAGACGTAGCACTCCGAGAGCAATCCTGCTCTTAGAACGCCACTATTAACGTTCTAAGAGCAGGGTTACTCTCGGAGTGCTACGTCTGACATTATTTTCCTTTGTGGTTTTCTGCTGAGGATGGCCACTTAGTTGCCGACATACATATACAGAATACTTTAGTCAACAAGGTGGTAAGGGGTATTTTTAACTTAAATTTATTTTAAACCACCGTATCTTATACCTACATTTCATTTCATATCAAATTCAGCAATTGTAAGTAATTTATGAAATTACATAAATAAATGATGACATATTTTTTTAAAGAAATTGCCAACAAAAAATGGTAAATTATATCAAAATATGCCAATTAATACGAATCTCTTGATATGCACGAGCAATTTACAAAACAAAAAATATACAGTTTTAATCGAAATTATTCATTAGGTACTATACGAAGGTCTGTCCGTAATTTACAAATTTAAGGCGAGATATGTAAAAATTAACCTCACTATATATCTACATATATAAATTCACAAAAGGAATATTAATAATATCATGGACAGTAAACGTTAATAAAGAAACATATTAAATTAAGAACAACCAATTACTTTTTTATAAAACAATTAAAACGACTTACCGCACCAAAAATGACAAATATACCTATGTAAATTAAAATGCTCCTTAAACAACTTAATATAGTTGGGTCACATGGTGATAAATTTAAACAGACATTAATTATTATTTCATTAATATGTGCTGCTGGATGCCTCTATTACACCGACCGGCTACCGAACAATCCGACCAGTAATCAATATTATTTCACACTTAATTGCCATAAACTGTGCTCTCTACCACGCCGATCATTTTTCTTCAATGTAGACTTTATTTGCATCTCATTCCCTTCTATACGTCACGCCTGACATATTTCATTCGGCTACTATATATTTATCACCACTCGAACTAACTTCGTAATTAGACATTTAATTCTTACTATGCACAGGAATGTATTCCATATTTTTACTAATACTGAATTGCGATGGTCTAAATATTAATAAAAAAATTTACTTTCCTTCCACCATTTTTTGTTTACAAATTTGCATTTGTACAGGCGTGTAATTTAGTTTACAGAAACATAATTACCGATTATGTCACTTTAAAATGCCTGTAAACACGCTGTTCGGATTACTCCTCCCGCCCAAAGTATTAATTAATTCGGGACGACACGTGTTTCAGGAATACGTGGATTTCCACTATCAAGTCGAATAACCGAATGACCGTAAAGATAACTTAAACTAGAATCATGCATCACTTTCTCTTCTCACTTCACTAACTCTATCTACCCCAAAAAACACAGGTACAATGTTTCTACTACGCCCCGGATGGCAGAATTCTTAGAAGGACCAGACGCCGGTTCTCAAGAGTACGTTTCTATTGCTCATAATAAATCCATCAGCGCAGAAAAAGACAGGGGCGCTTCTTCCCGATTCAGAAGGTTTTTGTTCCTTTTAATATAAATGGATTCATAAGCATCTAGCATCTACCGATTTCATTAGTTTTAAATTATCTATATTTATATTATGTCCCGTTTCTGCCATATGTTCTTTGTATCTAGTTTCTATAGACCTCTTTGTCTTCAGATTTCTATATTCCTGGACCAAATAGTAGAATTACGAATATTTTATGTGCCACCAGCTAGAACACGTCATTATTCAGCTTCACAAATCCCATCAATGTGCTCCGGGGTAAACATAACTTGTAATGAAATTGATATCTTTAATATTAGTCTTCCCTATTTGGAAAAATCTTTAGTTGCTTTAAACAAGTAGTACAACTTTGTCATTTTATCTTAAAACCATATTCAAGGTGTGTAAATTAAGTAATGAGACATATTTTTAAACTGTCTATGCTTCATACAGTAGTCAAGAGAGGTGGTAATTACTTGGTGAAATGTCAGGAGAATATGGAGTGTGGTAACGTTTCCCAGCCAAGCTCAGGAATATTTTCCAAGGTCATTCTTGCGGTACGTGGCCAGGGGTTATCCTGTAATTCTTTTATCGGATACATATCCGATAAAAGAAGGATTCATACTAAAGTAGATGGCAGATAACAAACAAGTGCTATCGATCAACAGCTTAAAAATATTCATGGGCACTCTGCTTTATACAAAAACCCCAAGAACTTATTTGGTTATCTGATATTTGCATGTTGTTGCAGGTAGATACGAATTGATAATATAAGAATATTTCTTTCTATTCTTTGTTTAAACAAAGGTATGCCTACAAATGATTACTATTCTAAAAGTAAAGCCCGTTAAAACAATTGGACGTATATTTTACTTTTATCACTGGTGTTTAGATATCCTTTTTATATATATTTGACCGAATTTCATTATAAAAACAAACAACATTTGTGTAGGGTCGGCACAAGTAAACGAGGAGGCCAGACACAAGTGAGATGGAAACAAGAAGTACAAAAAGAAAACAACAGTAACTATAACTGGTAGCTCCTGAACGATGTGTGTAGATATCTGTAGATCAGAATACGGCTATAGGGTCGCTTTCGAACGACTTTCCGATCGGATTTTGTTTATCGAACCAAAATAAAAGAAACTTAACAGAATATCAGAGCCGGAACACAAGGAGCCATTGTTCAGTTTAAAATACCAGAGGCGTATGTTTTGAAATATTGGCGTTGTATTTGTGTACATAATCATTTCGAAATATGAATTACTGTTGGATATGAATCATGTAGGTTAAGTAAAATCTAATTATTTTAAATTTCCTAAATCAGAAGGGGGTACAAAATCAAATGAGAAGCATTTTTATTTATCTATTAAGCGAACTGAAAATTAAAGCTAATATAGGGGCATATTCAATGTCTCAAATCTTCCCAGGTTAGTTCACAGTAACTTATTTATTACCATGCTCAAACTTGAAGATAGCAATAACAAATAATAAGGATACTGCTTTAGCTAGTAGAACGAATCTAAATTCTCTACAACACTTTCCACAATGTTTCTGTGAAAGTTACACCATTCATTTATGGAATTTAAATTTCTTATTGCACTTAAGTGTAAACTATAATCATCTAGTACTAACGTACGTCTTTTATTTTTTTTTTATTATAATAATATTATTCTTAAAAGAATAAAAGTCCCTCCAGTTAATAGTTTAAAGATTCATTTCTCATGGTGGATCAATCCAGTATGCCCTGAATGTTACTCCACTATAAGCTGTTGTGTGTTTTTGCGTCCTCCACAATCTTCCGCCATATTTTCCTTTCTATCAGTTTCACCTTCCAGTCAGTACCTTTGATTTTTCTCAGATTCCTCTTAACTTGGTCTTGCCACCTTGCTTTGGGCAACCATCCTGCTTCCTCTTTCGTTGGCGTCCATGCTGTAATCCTCATTTTCATTTCTTCGTTTTCTTTTCTGTAGATGTGGCCAAAGCAACTTATTCTTTGAGCCTCCATTGCCTTAACTATGTCGTTTCTTATTTTTTCTTTTATTTCTGGTTAACTTTCTGTCACCATTTGGTGTTTCAGTGGGTCCATGGATTTTCCTTTCAAAACTCTTAGACTCTCCTCTTCCTTATTTGTCAGGCGCATTGCTTCAGAAGTATACACAACTACCGGTCTTATAGCAGCCTTATATATCTGCATTTTCGTGTTTCTGCCTATACTCTTATTTAGCATATACATATGTTTTGTAACAGTAGTAGGTTGGGTGTCCTGCTTGTATTCTGTGACTTAATTGCATAGTTCTGTCATCGTTGCCTTTCAAAATTATTATGAAGCCACCAATAGTGCTAATTACCTCATTAGCACTATTGGTGGCTTCATACACATAATGTGCTACGTTATCGGTCTTTGTGTGATATCTGTTTCAGGAGCGAATTAACATTTTTGTTTTATCTTGATTAATTTTTAGTCTTCTCCTTTTTTGCCTCCTCCTCTAGTCTAGTAAAGGTGCTGTTCATTTCCTTGCTATCCCGAACTATTATAGCGATGTCATCGGCGTATGCTAATATCTGCTTACAATAGGCTTCAAGGCCGCAGTGTTAAGTTTCTGCATTAGGATGCTAATATCTGTATTTGACTCGTTATTATGTTTTCTTTGATGTTCGCTGGACTTATAACTCCTTCGATTACTACGTTGAAGAGCGTTGTGCATAGAAAGTAATAACAGGGACAATTCAAAACTATTTGACAGCATAAGACACAAATGGAAGAAATCAGTAACGGTAAAGACAGAAAAGTATGAATGAAAAAAATATCAGCGCTCATTTGAAGGAAATGATGTAGATAGGGATGCTGCAACACCTTTAGAAGATGAACTATCGCGAGAGGAATTTAATGTTGCCATCAATAAGTTGAAGGACAATAAAGCGTCGGGGTTAGACGAAACCAATAGTGAATTGATCATGATCTTAACGAAAAGCTATACAAATTAGTCGAAAGAATACGAGGAGAGGAAAAATGCCAGAAGAATTGACTACGGGACTAATAATCCCATTTTTCAAGAAGGGTAATCCGAAGTGCTGCTCCCACTACAGAGGAATTACGCTGCTAAACACGCCATATAAAGTGCTAACATTCGTTATTAACAAACGCCTGCAAATGAAAGCGCGTGATGTGGTGGTAAGTTACCAGTTAGGCTTCATAAAAGGAAATCTATGATCCACTCTATCAAATGTTATAACACAAATCATGGATCGGTGTTATGAGTACAATATCGACCTGCAAATTTTCTTGATCGATTTTAAACAGGCGTTCAACAGTGTTAACATAATGAAACTCAGAGAAGATATGATGGGCATAACAGAAAAAAATGATTAGACTGGTAAGTATGACCATGAAACATTCGATAGCAAGGGTTACGACAGAAGAGGGAGAAGCAGAGAAATTTTAATTCAATAAAGAGGTTAGACAGGGGGAGACACCTCTTATATTGTACTGATTTTTTATTTTTGAATTGAAACATTTCAATTTTACGTTAGTCATTACTTTCCCTGGATTTAGGAGAAACATAAATCTTGGCAATGTTAGCGAAAATGTCACTGGGCTGTTTCAAATATTTGATATTAGCATTCAATAACCCATTGTTACATTTATAAACCTATGTAATTCCTTGGGTCGGGAAGCCTTTCTAATAAAAATAATAGAAGACAGTTGAAACACAGACAGCATGAAATAGTAGAACTAATTAATCAGCAACAGAATAACACTGCCGCATGCTGATGTAATTCAAACATAATTTCTTAATTTCAAATTATATCCATAACTTTGTATTAGCTTTTACATGACGAATTGGAAAACAGGAAAACTAGAGCAACAGGTAGTAATTTCAATTAAATCACTCTAGATACGGTCCTGAGAATTTATCTCTTATAGATTCTATAAAAAATCAACGGGATTTTAGGTAGGCCATAAATATTGTCCGGTAGCATTCCTGAATGAACGGTCGGCTGTTTCAACATGTCCGCCGTCAGGCGATCATAATGAATGAGGACCAGCAGGGCCGTCCTCGGAACACCCTCTCTGCCCCCTTAGCAACTACCGCCTTCGAACTCGCACAAGATGTAATTATAAAATGAAAAAAAGAAAGAGTTACTCTTGATATTGCTGCTTGCAAACCGCCTTAATCATAAATTCAAACTTTGCTAGTAGTGCATAATATATTAATTGTGAACAGTAGTTATATGCACGTTTTGTAAAATTATAAGAAACGCACATGGAACAGCAAAATATTTGTCGTTTTCATAAATTTGTCATTTTTGTAAAAAAAAACACATTAATTGTACCTATAATATTTTGTAAAATTGGTACAAGTACTAAAATATCAATGTCAGTGCCATGTAGTTAAACTACAATAAAAATTAAAAAAATCAAAACAAAATGGGGGTACCCGGTGCCCCGTTAATTTTTTCCGAAAATAATTTGCATCATCCTTGGGACTATGTAATATGCGATACCTACTTCAAATTATATTCCAGAAAAAAGAAGAAATCTATTATGGTTTCCGAGATATTTACAAATATTTCAAAATCATTCAATATTTGTGGATTCGGCAGAGAAAGAAAATGGTGTTGTTCTTATACCAAGGTACTCTTTCAGCATCATTAATCGAAATTGGGATGTGCACCGGCAACCTTCGTTCCCTTGTTAATATGTTTTCTTGGCTTTAACTCTGTAAGTATTCTAAATATCTATTCTGATGATTGCCTTAATTGGAACGTGCAACGACAAAAACGATATTTTTATTTAGTTGTGAGAGGCCTCTCTTTATATAGAGACAACAAAAGCGAATATAAAATATAGGAAAGTACAAAATTACACGACAGGGGGGCTGTTTACCTTCCTCCATTACATAATCTACACAGAGGTTCCTCTTTACAGACTCCCATTCTGTGCAGGTGTTTCCTTAGGTTTTTTGTCTAGTCAGTGGACACGTCATCACCCTAATCTGCGTTCTGCCAAGCGACGGTATGTCAGCTGCCGAATGTTGTGATGGTTTCCTCATCATCTGTTTGCTGTGTTTGAGTCCTGCTACATGGTGCCAGTGTTTCTGGTGTTGTTCTATCACCCACTCAGTTACCGCACCACGCGTAGCAATCTTTGTAATCCCGAGAGCTGGTTCAGTTCCAATGAGTCATTTCGGATCCCCTCCTTGCTAGTTGGTCCGCCTGGTGATTGCCTGCAATCCTCCTCCACAACAGCTTAGCTGTATTGTGTTTCGCCAGGTTCTGTAGAACTTTCAGGCTGTCCGATACCAGCTTGGAAGATATCCGATAAGATGCCAATGCGTTTAAGGAAGCTTGATTGTCCGTGAGAATGTATACCAGTTTGCTTTGTGGCCCATGCTGCAAACACTCTCTAGCACAGATTTGTATTGCACAGATTAAAGTCTGGAGCACGGAGGGGTGCCTTCACAGGGATATGCGCAATCTTCACCCCGGGCCTCCCGCGCATAGCCCCGCCCATGAACCTGTACTCGTTTTCGATCCATCTGTGTGCCAGATTCTTGTCTGTTGCGATATTCGTTTCAGCCTTCCTCTCCATCCCTCCCAGTTTCTGCCCATACCATCAGTATCAGAGGATCTTTGACATTCTAAAGCGCGGATGCCATTATAATAATCGCTTTGTGGTATTGTTGCACGATGTTCAGTAGTTTCTCCTACTTCCCCGATACATCTCCATATACATCCTTTGAGTAAATGCTCTTAGATGGGGACTTTGATCTTTAGTGATGACCCTTCCAATGTCTCTGTCTAGCTGACACATTTACATTCCACCTGATGCATCCAAAACTGAGGGTAAAGACCGGCACAGCACGGATGTTAGGCGCGTAGTCTATTTCCTGAGCTGCAAATTTGCTAGTCTGCTCTGGCATTCTTCGTGGAGGGCAAATTACGTCATCAACGTTTTTCGACGGCTGAAGAAGCGGCTGATGCTTGCAAAATGAAGGTACCGCAATCGGAGTGGAAAAAGTGCTTCGAAAACTGCTTCAAGCGCTTGCAAAAGTGTATTGATCTTCATGGAGAATATTTTGAAAAATAATAAAGCCATGTACTATGATTTTAGTTTCTGTTCTCTATTCCCAAAATACAAAAGGTATCTCTCGTATGTATGTTAGCGCTAACTAGCTTTACTGGTCCCCTATTAAGTGATTAATGCAATAATCCCTTAAATATAAAGAAGTTGCTTTTACTTTTTAAAAAGCGATGCTATAACATTCTGAGCAATTACTGTAATATGCTCCGTAAATTTACTTGTACAGCGCTAATGAATCTCTAAGGGTTGATGTATCCATTTCATTTTTATTCATCTAGCTGCTGCCGTGTTACGTGGCTCCTTCATTCCCCAAATGCACAATTATACCTGGGTCCTGATCGTTCCGCAGGAGTGCTAATTACTGCCGCATCTACACAAACGTGTTATAAATTTCAAACAACCCCAATTTAGTGTAGGTTTGCTTTATTGGAAGAGGATACAGACAATAAAATAAACCTGGGTGTCGATAATCTGTCGGAAATGACGTAAATATCATTCGACTTCGGTGTTAAGTGATTAAAATGTTGCCCCTCTTGAAAGGTAGTATGCCGAGATGTTACCTTTTAATAAAAGAGTTTCTTTGGGTACCTCATTGCTATTGTAAATTTAAAAAAGTATACAATAAAGTGCCTGCAGCTAAAAATCAGTACCGCAATGGGTACAAAAATCCCCATAAGTATGATTACAATGCTGGGTGAGGCGGTTTTATATTTGATTCAATAGTCAATTAGAAAAAAAAACAGATGCAGTTTTAGGTTTCTTCATTCCAAATCCATAGACAATGTGCATTCACATCAGTGGTGGCTAAAGTATATTAATCTGAGGCTTGAGTAAAGAAGTTTTTAATAGATTTAAAGCATTTTAACCTACATCACTTTTGTTATTAGTGATACAATTAAGTAGGCACACTGCAGAAGGTAAGATAATGCAGGGTACCTACGGGTACGTAGCCTTTGGATGTTAATTATAAGATAATTATAAAATAGTTAATCAGAAGAGGTAATATTGTACGCTCTGAGCAACCCAAAGCTTTACTTGCTTCTTGATTGGCAGCAATCACATTCATAGTTTTATTTTAAAAAATTAAAACATTTGCAATCATACACTTCTCCTTGAGGCAAAATGTTTCTCCCACACGCCGTTTCTTTCTTACAGGCTCCATTAATGCAGTGAAAACTGTAATTAAATGTGTAGGTTACCCTGTGCACGCTCGGAAAAGATGGCAGCGTTCTGAAAAGAACGATATGTACAACTATATATAAACAAATCAACGTGGAATTTAACTAAAAATATTTTAAAACTACGACGATAACGATTGACAGCAGTTGACCCTAATAGACAGATAGATAGGTACTTTGCCGACGCCGACATATATAAATAAGTTGCAACATACCAATCGGAAATGAAGATAGCGCTAATAACAGCAACTAAGGATAGTAAGAGACAAAAGTTGCTATAATATCACATGCTGCATACGGAGGTTGAGACGATCTATAGATCAAATTGATAATGGCAATAAAGAAAACTGATTAATATTTTGTTTGTATGATTTTTCTAACCATAACAATAATAAAAAAGGAAGAAAACCTCAATGATCAATCAAAAGTGGAAAAATGTTAAATTAACTATATAAGCAAAAAAACTATACTGGGGTAATGGTGTCAATTACAGTATTGAAATAAAAGAAAAAATAATATATACAGGCTGCCCTAAAATGGAACAGGTCACCATGGATATCTGTTTAGTTATTAAACATAGAGATTTCTTTCAATTGCAGCTTTTACTGGTGATTCGGATTCTGTTGAGAAAATTTGAAAATTCGATACAGTTTAGAAATTATCTGAAAGAAACACTGAAAATTGCCATAATCATATTTAAACTAAAATATCTTCGGAATCCCAGAAGATATGAAAAAATGAAATATGATGAAAGTTAGTTTATTTAATTAGACACACTTATAACTGATGCTCAATTCAAGATGGCGGTTTCGAAGATAGATTTTTTCTTTTATTGTCACGTGGCACTGCACATGAATAACTCTGTGTTATTCAAGCGGTATTCTGTGGTGCATGTCTTTCAGAGTGCTACGTCTAACAACAATGTACTTGCTTAGTTGTTGAAATACGTATCTGGAGTTCTTCACTAATCAAGTGGTAAGGGTATTTTTATTTTCTATTTTTACTATTTTAAGCCATTTATTTTATACAAGAAATTGCCACAGAATGGCACTATACTAATGACGAAAGGACCATTTTCATCATCATGTTGCAATCTTGTAATCGTTAGAAATAATTTGGTGAATCGTTTAACGAGAGGACAAGGAAAATTGGATATTTAAAGGCAAAGGCAGATCGAATAAGAAGAGTGTGGAACACGATACATTTAAACACAACAAGGTTAGTTAAGGTATCAATGTATGAATTCTAATTGGAATATAAAAAGTCGTATTTCTTTTATTTAGTAACTTATTTTCAAAATTCACTAGAATTTTGATATTTCTAATTTAATTTTCATATATGTCCTATTTTAAATGTATTATTTGTCGGAACTTGCCTAGTTACATCAATCAGAGACAACACATCGAACCTTAATAATACGTCATTAATAAAGAACTTAAAAATCACATGCGCATTTGTGGCAATTTTTCAAATAAGCGTTAATATAAGCTTTAATCCAGAAATTAAGTACTGGTTTGAAATCCCCAACCGGGCTTGGACCTCGTTTTGCATTAGTTCATGCTAGTGATGATAACGGATTTGCTCCTGGTGCTGAATATACATTTCTCTGCAAGAAAAACACTGCTGATGTTCATCATGGGATGAATTCAGAGCATTGGTTTGTTAAGAAATTTTTGGATATTGGAGAATAGTTTTCGTTTAGTTTAATGCGGAATGGATCATCAAGTGTTAGGTATGTGAGCTAAAGCTTTTAATATGCAAAACTTGAATTAGTAGTTGTATTTAATGTGTACCAGTTACACAGGAGGATCGGTAACACCAAGAGAACTTTTTCCAGATCCTAACAAAATTCTTTGGTTATATAATATTATATAAAAGATAAAGAGTGAGTTGAACAAAAAAGAAGAGCGTATAGAAACGAGAGAACCTCTGAAAGTACTGGATGCATGACCGATAAGAGGTTGGTTATTAGTGAACTCGATGGCAATCACACCTGAAGTTACCCCCGTTAATGGCCACCATTAGTCTCGAACGCCTTAATCAAGAGAAGAGAGCGCGGTAGCGCAGGTTGACACTGGATGTGACCGGTAGCAAGAGTCCAGCAGCAGCGGTAGTTGCTGATCGTGTCTGGCTGGCGTCTTAATGAGGGCAGAACGCGTGTCCATATATCAAGCGGAGCCCGATATCGGTGCAGATAGCGATGCACGTTAATTAGTAAACTGTACGCCGGCGACCGCGGCGCTGCAGACCCAATCAGTTATCACTCATGGCCAATGCCACTCTCTCAAAGCCATTGCTATTACTGCTACTAGTGCTTATAAGTCCGTATGTGTATAGTCGTAGTGGTATCACTGGTTTGCGGCGTCCCTCCTTACCCAGCTTAAATTAAGATTGTTGATCGGAGTTTGATAACGCGGTTCAGCGCCGTGGTTACACGTATCGAAGGTGTGTAATGTGTGGGAACGGTAATTGAAAGTTTTTTCGAAAATTCAACTACACACATATATATCCAAACGTTACACATACATACACCAGATCGGTGACAGTGATCTTATCGTTCACGATACGATGTCGATGATAGTAACATAAGAATTAAATTTTATTCTTGGAATAACTTCCATTGAGAAAAGTACAGGTCCGAATGCTATTTGGTAACAAAGATAAATAAAAAAATCATTAAATTTAGTGGTTAGTGGTTCAATTAGATGATTAAACTACAATAAAGGATTGTGATTCTTTGGTTTGTTTTATTATAAAACATCGGTGTTTTAGTGACAAAATATAGGCGTCACCCGTAAAAAGAATAACATCGCGGTACGTACTGCCACGATCTTGAACAATTATTTTATATGTAGATTCGCGCTCGTTGAAATTAATTCATTTAAATTAGTCAGTCGGTATAATAGGTAAATTCTTTCTATAAATTAATAATATTTCATAGCCCAACCAGTGACAATTGATTGTCGTTCACAACAAATGATTGACACTTGTTTCGGGAATAAGTGGATTCTCATCGTCAACCGCATGACTGAAAGACGATGGGTACTAGGCCGGGGTCCTTGAAATCTTCACTCTTAAAATAAAATAGAAAATTATTTCCTTAAATACACTTTATCAATGTAACGTACATTCACACAATATACAACACTATACAAAAAGGGAATCAAGAAATTAATAATGTAAGATGTCCACAAGATACTTCAAAGGGAAAATAATTTGCTGGATCAAGGTTGTGGATATTGAAAGAAGAAGGATTCGATCGCTGGTAGTAAATATGAATATTAAAGAAAATTAAGTATGCTTTCGTTCGGTAATCATAAGAACAAGGAGAGCTATACTTTGGGAAGAGCTGCATTGGCTCACATTTTCTGAAAAGATGAAAAATTCGTCATCATGAATTATGGGCATTTGGACCAAAGAAATAAAATTAAGAAGAGTGGGGTACATAAACATCCGCATTTGTGTAGCTAACACGTTCACTGTTGCAATAATTTTCGGTAGAATATTGATTCCTACTTTACCAGCTCTTTATGTCTGCTATCAACAGCTATCCTTCTGGCGGTACAAGACCTGTATGACTGGTAAGAACTTTTGCCTGCAATGAAGCGATCGGTAGCATACACCTCTCATTTTAGTTTTTATGGACAGTTGAAGTATCGGATAATTTATTTAGCCAAATCCTTTGGAAATAATATATTATTTCTTGAAATATTAAACAAAATAACATACTTTCCTAAATTCTTATAATTAAATAAATCACAAGGTACGGATTAAAACAGCTATTAACTTGAACTCACTTCGTATGCTTGTGTCCATTATATCAATAGTTGCGTTTCCACTTTCGCCCCCTAAACTCAGAGACTCATCTTCTTTGTTCAACTCTTCAATAACTTCTCGTCCGTAAACAGAATATTACCCCATTCTGCTTCTCCCCATTGCAGATCTCCGTGTGCGATTGTCTTTACGTAGTGCAGGACCACGACTACGCAGACCTACTTCATGTAGGCGGTCCTGAGAGTTTGCTCTGAAACTGCTACTCCGTCTAAATTCTGAAGATGGGAAACCAGCGCCTGCGCTGTAATTTTTGTATGACGCTGAGGTTGCACAATAATATTGCGATGCTGGGCAAGTGTTGTGATGCGTGTAGGATCTGTGTCTTTCGGCCGCCCCGCCTGTTTTCCAGTAACGTGCCCATAGTCTACAAATGATGCCATTTGCAGTGTCCAATTCAGATGCAACTTGGTTTTGTGTACAGCCAGCCTGTAACATTCCAATAGGTGGTAGCATTTCATCCCTATAAAAATGTCGACACTCAACATTTAATTTTTGCAAACTAACGCACTCAATAAGCTTGTGACATGTGTCAAACGTGAATATCAACCGAATAAACCAAATACAAGCAAAACACCATCTGTTTTGCTTGTATTTGGTATCTGGCCTGAAATTAGCCGATTTAATCACATAATATGTTAAAAGTTTACTTGGTCGAGACTGCATCAAAAAAACGTATGTTCCTTAGATCATTTTGAGCAGTGTATTTGTAAAAAATCATTGTAGTGTTAACTGTAGAGTGCCACCAGATATCGCAGACCTACCAAACGTCGCGTTTGAATAAGTTCATTCTTTACTGATTTTTATTCATTATCTCTTAGGGAAGGTCGCCAAAAATATTTAGTACGGCTTTCTGCTAACAAATGCTTTTGAGGTCGTACGAAAAATATGCCTTGATACACATATATCAATTTTTATTGTTTGAGATGATACAGTGTTGTGATGTGTATAAACTGCACGATGTTTATGTATAAATCAAAACACAAAAAGAAATCCTTGGCACTTCCTTTGAAGTCCCTAGACAGCACAAATCTGCTGTCCAACTATTGGGTCACGTCAAGTTTTTCAAATCTTTTGCTATTCCTTTATTAATGTAAATGTTAGAAAATCAAAAACTTCTTACATGATCGTAAAAATGCCATTATCGGCGCATGGCTTATTGCTGGAATCAACATACTAGCAAAAGCAATGAAAGGGGTACAAGCATTAAAGACGTACTCGAGTTTGTGCCTATCAGGCGTCATCAGCGTCTCTCCGAATGCTAAACCCACTTTCATCCCTAATGCGTTGCTGCTACTGGCTCTATTGCATTTGTCTAATAAACCATGCGCCGATAATGGCATATTTACGGTTAATTGTTTTTGACATTTTTGATGTTTCTTCTCTTACATGATCCCTAGAAAAAGTAAAATAGACTTTTTTGTACCTTTTATATTTCTAAGTTTTGTTATTATAAACTTAGCAATAGGTGGTTTTCGTATTTTAAGTATCCAAAAACGGAAGAACTATATTGAGTGTTTAGTTAAACAAAAACATCCATTTCTCATAAATGAATGAGCCTGTATACTCCACAGCATTAGAGACATGCAGCTTAGGTTAATTAAGAGACCAGATTTTAAGATATTATGTTACATTTTGTACACAGCGAATACGAAATGCAAATAGGCGTATTATTCCAAAAACTTGAAGGAATTGACGGCATACATATGTGCGATTTACATGGGAAAGTGTTGTAGAAAAAATAAATCCAAACCTGGAATTTTGTTTCGTGTTAAGGTTTGCCGTTTGCCGTCCTATATTATATATCGGCCTGTCGAAAGTCCTTCACTTTCACGCTTTGTATACTTATGTTATGTTAATAACGATGCATGATATGCATGCAGGAATGCATTCATGTTTTGTAAAATAAGGGCGTGTTATGTTATGATTAGAGTTGTACAATTACGAATATATTGAGGGCCGCCTACACTTCCGTCCGTAGTTCTACTTTATATACATGTAAGATTCTATGCACTCGTAAAAAAGCTAACGCATCAACATATCATATGTACAATTAAACAAAAGTAAACTTGGACAATTGGCAAGCGACGAAGTAGTATCAGCAGGCAGATTGCAAGCGCTGTTGAACCTTATGCGCATTTGGGCATATAGGTGAAACATCTTGTATAAAGAACGCACACTTTCTCGTACAGATTTACTCCGTACTGTCCAGGTTTACCCTTGTCCTATTTTATGTGGATGTTAAACGCTTTCATTTTCTTAAAACGCAGTTAAATTGTCAAACGTGTAATACTAAGAAGCATTTAAAAGTTTTGAATGATTATTGCAAATCAATTATTAGTAAATAAATGGAGTAGCTGTATGAAATAATGTTAGAAACAATGATTGCTATATCCTGGTCGAATCCTGCAGGAGTTTGTCACCTCAGTTTGCTCTTTTCCTGTTGCTCTCTCTATATTGCGTCATTAGTTACATCCTTTCCATAATTTCTTTATTTCCAGTGATTTCATGAAGCATGTTATATGTATGTTATCTGTGGATGCCGGTATCATTTAAATTAGAAAAGAAAATTACATTTGCTTCCAGCGAAAGGTTGAATGAGGTTCCCAAGATGAATCTATGTTTTTACTGGAAGTTGGGAATAAATGCAAATTATTTAAAATATTTGTACTTGTTTCCATATGGTTGAACTATCTATGTACCTATATTTATGTATTTAAGTAGCTGTCCCTTTATTTTTATAATTTATACAGTAAATTAGAGATACAAATAAAATGTGGATAAACGGTATGAGGCTGTTTGAGTACAAGTTCCTATACGATTTTTGTGCATATGAGAGATTCTAATTTTTAAGTTATTGATTTTGCGCTGTATCGTCCTTGTATACATTAAGCTAGCTTCCGACTTTTCTTTTTATTTAATAGATACATTCCATTTCCCATGCTTTTCTTTCGTCAATCCTATTCATTTATTCTTTCAAACATTTTTGGTGCGTTGCGTTAAATGACCAGCGATTTAAAAAATTTACCTATGGTTTGAATAGAATACTTACTGGCAATACTTGAACTTACGACAGCGAGTTGTTGAACCATGTAAAATTGGGAATTTAAAACACCCATCTTTAGTTTCTTCAAAGAACTCTGTTCATAATTTCTGCGTACTATAAATATTTTACCGTTGTGAAGCTACATACCTAAAATAGTTGTATCAAACGAATGTGTTTAACATTTCTCATATGTTTGTACTAACATTGCAGAGTGTTGAGTATATACAAATGAAAAATGTTGTTGAGCTAAACAATTGTTGTTTGAATGAACCAATTCTCTTTCCCAGTGTACACACAATAAGTTACATTAATCGTGTTCGTTATTTTCCCTTGCCTCAAATATTACTTGAATATGATTAACTTCGGGAACTGACCCCGAGAAGAATATTGTATTATTCTGGGCGGTATCTGGAGAAGTTAGTTTGCACAGTGGAATTTTTTCTAACTGCAAAGGCAAAATTTACGTAGCACTATACTGATAACCAATGAGTACCATAACAGAGCCATAATTATATTGTTATTGCACCATTATCATTTAAGTGATTATTATATTTTTCCTGGAAGTATCTAAACGGCGCTTGCGATATATCATCAATCAATGTAGATACACACGGAGAATTCACAAAATAAGGAATTATAAATCTAACCAGTTTTCCGTGACCTATTAGTCTTTCGAGAAACGAGCAGATATTTTACATTAAATAATCGCTACAATATAACAGCGACTCATGGATATTTACGATTTTCCACCGATCGAAACACGATACTGGAGTTATATAATGACCATTAATGTTTATAAAGCCATTTCAAGGTGAATCACATTAATAGATGACACTTACGCTTACCTAGCTTTATTTATGAACTATATCTTCCGATAAAATACGAAAGTATAGTAGAAATAATAGAAAACTGGGTGCTATCGGCTTTCTAATAAAATAGTATGATTTTGTAAACTTACTTGTTAATTATATTTCAAAAGCCACTAGCGTAGTTTACGCTACATTTATTTATTAAGTAAGTAACACACAAACTACACCTACACAAGAACTTGTAGCGATATACAGAGAGGACCATAGAAAACGGTATGGAAATTGTAACCTGTTATAATATAAAAGCGAAACCTAAAGATTTATTTAAAATATAATTTGGGAATGTTATTATCATAATAAATACCTACATATAATTGTAAGGAATAAATTAAGTCATAAAATACCTTAACAACCCTATGTATGTGTGTGTATTGTGTTCCACCCAGTTCTTTCTTCTTATACCGTCGTCACTCTTTCAAAATCCCTTCCTTCGCATTCCTTTTCTCACTCTCTTTTGCATTCCGCTCATAAACTTTATTTTTCTGACTTTTATGATTTGTTTACATCTTTTCTTCAATTCGTTACTCTCGCAACCATCTCAAATATTCCCAGTCACAATCATAACAGGAACCTAATCCTATTATGTACTGTACCGCTACGTATGTAACTGCTTCATCTTCCTCTTTGGCTATCGGTATTCTATGGGGGCAACTTGGGCTAGGTTAACTGCACTAGCGCTTCGTTCTTCGTCTGATCGATCCGCTATGTAATGTATGTAAATCCTCCAAACCCATCTTTTGTGTTGTGTAATGTTTTTATGTTAATTTACAAGATATAATAAATATAAATAAATAATATTGTTTGATTTAGTACCATTTTTTATGCCCATCATCCGTCCCTGGCTAGACTTGTATTTACTATTATTTACAATTATTCCACACAGAACAGAGTTCGTCTTTATCGACTGAGCTTCGGATATTACTGGAAACTATAGTCTTAAATTCAAACTACAATCGTATAGGTGGCAATCCTGTACGCATTTAATTAGCGAACCTTATGATAAACAGGCGCTCACTGTATATCAGGTGCCACCAGGTTTGGAAGATCTCTATACACCTAGACCTCGTAGAATTCTGTAGATGAAACGAATGTTATAGAACTATGACGTCAAATTTCAGTGATATTTTAAATCGCGTGTTATATATTCGATTTTCTTTTTAATTTAATTAGTAACTCTTAATGAAATAAGGTTTCTATAAGATACATATTTAAATTTTCTTTAATATTGTAATCAATGTTAAGGATAAAATATAAATATTGCTATGCAGAACTACACTATTTATTTTTAAAATTTTGTCCATCCCAAAGTGTTATCCCAATCTTTTAACTAGGAAAAAGAAACTCAACTGTGGATATGTATTGTCTCTAAAGTTGTCTATTTCAAAGCTGCCTTAACTTATATATTTGAGTAATTTTGCATTATAGCAAAAAAATTTGTAACGAATTAAATACTACCACCTTGTTAACTTGGACGAACCATTTTGTACTAATACTGTATCTTACCATGGCGCTATCCAATCCCGGAAATTGCCATAACATACATTTAAATTAGCTTGTGAATTTCACTAGTAATTATTAACATCTCAAGAAGTGCATTTGGAAAAATTGAATTCGTAAAAGTACAATCCACAAATATATCAGCTAATTTTATTTCTGATTATACTGGGTTGGAAAATCAACATCTGTTAATACGAGCGAAACACATGTATAAAAAATCGCACTGATTGCGAATATAGTACATATACTCTCTACGCTGTCGCGGACACTCGTCTATCAGTCCAATTTGTTAAGGTTCTCGAAATAGCCAACATTATAAATAAATATTTCCAATAAAAATTTCCAATATCTGTATATCCTCGACACCTACCGTTATACAAGGTTAACGGTAGGTAAGTAAGTTGTATATAACACCGATGGCCTTTGATAATGGCGCATGGACAATTAATTTGTGCAGTAACAATATCTATTTCTGATAGTACATACTTATTAATCACCATAGCATATCGTTAGATAATCCGCGCGTATGTTTTTAGTAATAAATTATCTTATGTCAAAAATACAAAAGAAACACCAATCACTGTATTAAAGATATAGCAATGTGATAAAATAATAAGTCGGTCATATACGTACTGTGAGATATCACACACCAACGAGCCACTCATTTGACACGTGCAGCACGCCTTGCTGCTTTTCCAATTATAAATCAACCTTTTTTCGCTTGTAGCGACATATTACTGCTTCTAAAAATGGTGAAAAACAACATTAGTTTTATAAAAATTAATGACCTGTCTGGAGAATATGGACTGTACACGTATTAAAGGAGCGGACAATACTTTTTAACTAACCATAATAGCCGCCATTTAAATGTAAAGAATGTTAACCATCTATATTAGCCATACATGTGTTCTGTTTAATTCCGGTAAATAATCAATTGATTGCTATTCGTAAACCATAGGTGCACAATAAAGTAGAAGCTATCTTTGTCGGATCACGGTGTACCATGCTTCTTGTGCTAATAACGTGGAACAAGTTGTTTTTCAATAGACTTGACTGATATAGATAGCAGATGCATTAGTTACAAATCATATTTAATAAAACACTAGGGTGTTTTGTATTTTAGGTGAATAGTACATCTTAATGTAATTGGATATTTAATATGATAATATTGACACATTTGCCTAAAGGTATAATATAGTAATAGGATTAAACATCGGGTGTATATACAATGTTAAAATTGTTACACTTTAAGACCAATACAAATTTACTTTTTTGTACAACACAAATACAAGTAAGTACCCCACAAGTAAGTAACTATATTAATATTAATTATAAAGAAAAAGAGTTTCTCAATAAAGGGCTAGAGCATGCTATTACAGATTCAAAAGTTCCAATAGATAATATTATAGCATCAATTGAGGGAAGTATAAAACATTTCGAAGAAAATACAAAAAGGTATATTAGAAACGGGTGCAAAATTCAATGAAAAAGGTATAGTGAAAATTATAAAAGCTATAATAATACCAAAACGGATTTCGAAATTATTAAAGGTTTGAGAAAAAGGATTTTTATTTAAAAGCAGATAAAGGTAATAGGATAGTCATATGGACAAATCAGAGTATTATGAGCGAGTCCACGCAATGATATCGGCAGGAACATACAAAGAATTATAAAAGAACTCCCTACCCGCGATGACTAGAGAGGTTACAGGCACAATTAAAGAGTGTCCAAGATTAATAGCCGCGAATTTAAAAAGAAAACTCAATAGTTCTAATCCTACAATTCCGAAAATGTATTTGCCAAAAATTCATAAACCGGGTAAAGCGATGAGACCTATCATGGATTCACCCACATACAGTTTGTTCAAATGACCAGTCAACGAATTCAAGAATTTCCCACGTAAGGTAGAAAGTTTAGCAGTAGAAAATTCGCTGGAATTTGTGAATAAAGTGAATAACATAGGAATTAACGAAGGGGAGATTCTTGTATCGTTTGACGTTTGTTGATTGTTTCCTAGTGTACCCATCCCTGAAACTATAGAGTTTTTAAGAAAATACTTGAAATTAATCGAAGTCGACTATATTAAAATTGCGGAATACATTAGATTAACGAAGTTATACATGTCACAAAAACCGTTTTCAAATCTATGAACAGTTAGGGCGTACGGCCATAGGAAACCCGCTGTCGGCGTTTATTGCCAATCTCTTTAAGAGTGAGTTTAAAATCGAATTGAAAAAGGACTGAGATTATTTTCCGAGAATTTGGCCTAGATAGGTAGATGATATATTTACGATATTTGATACTTCAGATATCTAGATATCTTGGTTACTTGGCAGAACAAATCTTTGTTGTTGTTGTGGCTCACCAGGCCAGTGCAAAGTCCTGGCGACCGCTGAGCCCTAAGATTTTCGATGCCTTTGAACCTCTTCCCTGGTATTGATGCTGGGAAACACAATGCGTCAATACACCGTGCCAATACATACTCGTCGGGTGCCAAAACACAAACTTTCGGATTCTTGTAGCCAAGCCCTTACAAACAACAGTTTATAAGAATCATGCCCCATCGGTGACTACCATCAGATATTGGCTTAATGAATCTAAGCGTGGCCGAACCTCCGTCCTTGATAAGGAGCACCCAAGTCGTCCTGTTGAGATGACTAGGGACCGCCGGATGAAGATAAGAGAGATTGCTAAGATGGCAAACATCTCAATTGAACGTGTACAAAAATACTGCACGAAAATTGGGTATGGGATAGCCATCCGCGAGATGGATGCCGCGTCTACTGACGATTGATCAGAAAAGGAAACGCGTGACAACTTCCACGCCAAGTTTGGCCATGTTTAAGCGTAATACGAGCGATTTTCCGCGGCGTTGTGTGACCGTTGATGAGACATGGATTCATCACTATACATCGGCAACTAAAGCTCAGTCAGCATAGTTGGTTTCTCCCGGCGAACGTGCATTAAGGAAGGCAAAGACGATACCATGACCCGAAAAAGTTATGACGACGATTTTTTGGGATTCATCAGGTATCATCATAGATTATTTGGATGAAGAATGATCAAGGATCAGTACTATGCTAATATATTAAACCGATTCGACGCTGAAGTAAAGAGAAAATGGTCACACCTAGGAAAAAAAAAACGCTCTTCCATTATGATAACGCGCCACACTGAGAGAAGTAATTTCTACAGGCAAGTAAGACTCACTAAATTCAAGAAATTCTCATTCTCATATATAAGCAAGGAAGTATAGTTTTCAGAAAAATATTTTAATTTCTTGATAATCCGATACTATTTATTCTTATATGAAGATAAATTACTTTTCTAATAAGTAAGCAAATTCTTGGAAGAAGTAATTTTAATATTTTGTGTAAGTACTTCGATTTCTTCTCCTTACCAGCAAGATCCAATAAAGAAATTTGTCTTAATTTAAGAATTTTGATATCTTGTAAGAACTCGTTTTTTTCTTGAACTTATAATTGCGCATACTTCATGATATTCATTATTTTCTTATATTAAACTAGATACTTACTTGGGATAAGCTTCGTACTTATTTGGGGTAAAGTATATACTTACTTGTCGGAAGAATTACATCTCTTTGGACGCAGATACGCCCCTGAATAAAATACTTATTAGTGTATAGTGCTATCTGAGATTTTGTGTTCTCTCAAACACTATTCTTAGCACTGGACACTAGAAAATGTAATTCCGAAGAGTTTTGCTCACAAGTGTTTTTACACCTGAACATAAAGATTACAGCTTTAATTAATTAATATTATATTAATAAAAGAAGCCAACTAGTATCAAATTATGTAATTTACTATTTATTTAACATAACTTCCGTGGTAACATTATAACAACTTTACTGGAAAATAATACATGTTCACAAGTGGGAAAAATACTGTAAATATTTTCAAAAGATAGTAACAACGCTTTATTTCCTAACTTAACTTCATACGCTTTATAATGTGCTTGATATGATATGGTTTCATATTCATAGCAGTAAAATAAAACTTTTTTTCATAAATCTTTGTCAAGGAATATAATATCTATGAAATATTTTAAAACAAACGTCAACTGCTATAAGGGTATCCTTGTAATGGTACCTTACTGTCTCAATAATAATGTCGATACTATTGATTGTTGTTAAAGAAGATCCTTGGGCTATAAGGAAGGTTGTACAGTATACTGTCTCTGGCATTTCCTTCGCTCGCTCAATTAGAGATTCTACTTCTGCAGCGCTCTATAAGAGAAGATACATTTATGTGCGTTAATTTATATTTAACGTAAAAATATTATAGGTATACATATATATGTGTAATACATGTATTATACATATGTATGGTTATTTGCGTCATACACGTAACTTGCTTCACGGCATTCTCAATACTTTTCCTAAATTCCACCCATACAAAATGGCCTTTCTGTCTCAACCTTACAAAACAGAAATCATCAACTATATTTTACTGCAAATCGTATATACATATGCATTAACGTATTGCGATAATACATAAATAGCCACAAAATTAAACCAGGTACTAAAATTATTATTTAGTATACATTATTTGTACCTACCAGTATAATTTTCCTCTGTACAACACATGCACCGTTGGTTTCTACTACCGCACCAGACCTAAAATAATGAAATCCAGATATAGTCAAACAACCAATAAGAATAAATATAATAGTAGTGGTGGTATCATGATGTGTACGGTGCAACCAATCACATTATTTTGAATTTCCAAATACCTAATTATTTCCCCCAAAACCGCGCTATGCTTTCAAACGAGAAATTCATTTCTTGACTAAAGAAACATTGTAAGAAAAAAGGTTACTCTCGCCAAGAGTAACTGTTGTATTACGATTAGTAAGTATTCTACACACAAGCATAAACTTACTTCTCTTAAATAAAGTGGCCCAAGAACGTCAAATTTCTTGCGATTAGAAAATACTTTTCTCTGTGCACTCTGTAATTTTTCTTTTTCCTAATATGAAGAAATTGCTTGGTGGAAAGCAGTTTATGGCGAATGAAGATGTCATTCTGGAAACAGAGGCCTATTTTGCAGAGTTTCACAACCCTTATTATTTGGATGACTTAAAAAAGTTAACATCGTTAGACTAAGTGTATAGTGCTAGAAGGAGGTTATGTCGAAAAATAAATATACTATATGCAAAACAATTGCGTTGTTTTTCTGAACACAGGCATTTACAGATTTGGATATCTGACCACTTTCTTCTCCGTGGTGTCTCACAGACAAAGTCTGGCCTTTTTGCTGATATTCACTTTCCACTGCCCTGATACCGTGTTACTTCAGTCGATCATTTGCTTCGTGGATAAGAACATGTAAAAATAAAAAATACCCTTACCACCTCGATATCAGGTGGTAAGGTTATTTTTTATTTTTACTATTTTAAGCCACCATATCCTATTATTTGTATTTTATATATAAACAGGTGATTGCTGATCTAAATTTTAGTGATGGTATACAGCAACTATGATGCGCCCATTGGTTTTACAGTGCCATTGTGTCATTTTCGAGTACCCGATATTCTGAAGGCATCTTAAAACACGGGCGGCTCAAGTCTTCGGTCGGGTGCAAAGCGGCCAATTAGTTTCTTTGTCAACGTTTCAGCAGCCGTAGTAAATGCACCAACTCGTATACTGAAGTAAACGATCATAATTAGAATGTACCCGTTTGCATTATTGGTTGTAGGAAACAGGCCAGTAATGTCCATTAAAATCCATTCAAAAGGAATGTCCATATTTTATTATTTCGGAGGAGTCCTTTCACGAGGTCCAGCAGCTGTGGTATATACGAGCTACATATTTCGTACACAATTCTTTACGCGCTTCCTCTAATTTCTCCAATCGAATCGTTCTCAAATATTTTCTAGCGTCTCTTGGATTCCCAAATGTCCTTATGTTTCATCATCTCCAACACTCTGGAAGAATAATAGGATACGGTGCCTTGAAATGGTAGAACTAAAACTATTTTCACCAATAAATTTCACTGGCCCGATATGATCATTTGAATACACTATTTACCTGCTAGGTTAATCAAAGGTATACCCGACCAGAATTCCAACGCCGTTCATTTCCAAAGTTTCACTAGTTGCTTATATTCTCCACTCGGAGGGTGAATTAGTGCGATCACGCCCTACCCTTCCAGAATCTCACCATCACCCATCACCTTGTCCTGCATCTCAAAGGATTAACCGATTGAGTTGGTGTTCCCACTCTCTGTATAATTCAGAACACAGCTGAAGGTGTTCTCAAACATTCTTTTAGTATTTTGTCTGTATTGTTACTGTAATCTACACGAACAGTTTTCTTATAATTCAAGTCAAAGATACCAAATACTATACAAAATTTTAAAAACTTAAAGATTTATTTGGCGTTTTTAGCAGTATTTAGCCTAGATGGCAATGTTCACTTTCGTTTATGTTGTCTATATCTTCTTTCTTTGACCACCCATACATTCTTACACGACTCATACATAAATGTGCAGTGACGATACTAAAGTCAGCAGATAACTGATGCAAAGATTTTCCTAGTACGATACTTCAAAATGCATTGTGTCCGTGGCGAACCGAAGTTACTGAAACGCGCCTTCAAATATAAAAAATAACATAATGGAATAATTTTGCCCGAAATTAATTAAAAACCTTGATGGGCTATTTCCGATGGCCTGTTGATGTGTACAAAACATTATCGCATATACAATATGTCAGGTTCACTTAGAATTTAAGGTATCTTTTTAGTTTAATTCAAATTGTAAAGTTATATTAATAAAATAATATAAATAATATAAATATTTATGAGTGGCTACATTATATTTGCAAATTTCAATTATTAATTTATTTTGAATTTAATATTATTAATTTCGTAACATTTATATAAATTGAATATTTACATATATGTATCTGCATCCGTCCAATGAGGATTGCTAGGAAATGCAAATTATGAAGAGCGTAATGTAAAATATGTTTCCATTTTTTTTTCGTATTTTTAAATTACTTCAACATAAACTTCTTAACATAATTAATTAGGAAGCTACATTACACTTTCAAACAAATTGTTATCTCATCTCTATTACTTGGCCTCCAAAGTCACATTACCGTCATAGTGAACCCAATTAACTTGATATTGCCTGATTTTTCCATAGATGAGATTAAATGTAGGGTATAATTATGAGTAGGTATGCTAAAATCTATAAATTTGAAATTAGTAGTTTTATAATTTAATGTTTACGTATAGCCTATATCCTTGTCGTTCCGTTAGATTGGTGGTTCCCAAACTTGTCCTGACGCCCCCTCTCCCTCCCCCTATTTGTAGTCGGTATCTCTTTTTTTTATAAATTTGTGATCGCACTAAATGCAATTATTACAGCTCATAACGCAGGATAAACTTGAGATATCTGCTTTTTCAGCCGGAATTGTTGGTAGCGCTCTTTCAATTTTAATTTTAATTCTTTATTTGTTTCTACATCTATCAGTTCTTCCCGTAATTTGGGAGATTCTTCTATGTTTGTACTTGAAAAAGGATCCAAATATCTTTAAATCGTGGATTGAAATGAGAATGGAGGCATCGAATTGGTGACAAGTTTGTACGGAAGCTACGAACGCAGAAATAACAGTTTTGTGGTCATGAAATTCAACTCGTCGCATTTAAGTTATAGATTTGTTAAACCAGTAATATTTTTGTCTTATAAGTGGTATAATTTTCAAATCCAAACATACTGTAAAATATCCTAATATTCCACCGGCACTGAGACCAGTACCTCACAGTCCGAAATTACCTGTGCCTAAACCTCCACAAAACATGACACTAAGCGACGATGAAAGCGCTGATGATACCAAGGTAAATGGAGCCCTGCTATGTTGGCAGTGGACGCTGAAGAGAGATGTTTCTGGTGTAAAGTAGAGCCGAAAGTCATATATCAGCACATTTTCTAAGTAAATATATCACCTTGTACATCATTTTTTCATGATTTATACATATTATAATATAAACTTTCACTATACTACCAAGTTCACCTACTTTACCTCGTGGGACAAAATAAATTTGAAATTTTGTTGACCAGTGTTATTGTATATGGAGTCCATGTTACCGTGAGGTAACATCGACAACTTGCTATGTAGATCAATTCACGAATATAATGGCGACATGCTCCATTAAAACTAATGCTCCAGTAAATCTTTGAGCCACTTGTATCAAAACACAATTCTTGGACAGTTTCTGACAATTGCCATTCATACAAAGTTTTTATACTGCTTGAACCAGTCCAGTTAAATTCTTAATTTTTGGTTCTTCAAGGTTCGACGCTCTGGTTGCAAACAACGACCGACGATTGCTTAGTAGTATAGTTTGTGGTGTGTGTGTGTAGTAATAGCTTTCCGTACAAGTTGAGGTTGATTTTTGTGTGTATGTAGGTCCATTGCAAAGTTTTTAGGGGGTGAAATCTAAGTTCGGGAAACAAAAATATCTTGTATAAATAAGCGACATCCCAGTATGTTTGTATTTTAAAAGTTCATAGTAGAAAATGAATTTTATGCACGGTCACTCTAAGAAGTTACCAGAAATTATATGGAAACTCAAAATACTTTTTTGCAAGATGGTATATAAACAAGATTCAACTACTACTGCTTTATAGGCTATTCCTGGTGAATTTGACGATCTGATTTATAGTAAAATAAGCCAAGTGTTCGATAAAGATCCAGATATTAAAATATAGCACTGAATCACTTCTAAACACTTTAATTTTAAGACTCCACTGAGTAGCTGAGATCTTGAGGGAATATTCTATACTTTTAAAAATTTAACAGGAAATCGACATTTTCAGGAATTGTTAGCAATCCTGAACGTTAATAGATCAATTTAATTTGCTTATCATATACATATTTTACAAATCTAATAAAAGTTAAATTAAAATAAATGTATATAGCAATGGTTTAAATAAATAGAGTGGAGAGGCAAACCATTATTTCAGAAAAACCGTGATAAAAAACCCATCGCGTTATCGATATAGATTTATATATGATTCAAGTGGCTGGTTTTGCAGCTCCATACATATATGACGCCATGTAGTGGTGACAACAAAATAGTACTAATTACTTTACCTGAATAAACCATATTCTCATATAATACTGATTTAATATATTTTAGTATTTTATCTATATAAATGAAATAAAAGCCCGCCATTTGAAAACACCAGCGTTGAATACAAAATATTTTGTAAAGCTGTTTGTCCAATGATTTTATTTCATTTTATTGTCCAACAGATTACCAGTTGCAGGGAAAACGTATTTACAAAATGAGTACATACAAAAAAAGAAAATGGTAATACAAATGATATTTAAATTAGTAGAAGTTATAATAAGTCATTAATATTATTATGAAAAATATCTTCTAGTGCAGTTCAGCGGAGCGGCACATCGTCACTAGTGACGAGGGCAGCAGCAAGTTTGCCCTAGAACAGGGTAGAGCAAAGGAGGAAGAGGAACGAGAAGAAGCCCTAGGAATCCGGAAATCCAAAGAGGCAAGAAGAAAAGGGCTGTCGATGACTCCGTGAGCTAACTTAAAGCGCGCACCATGGCAGTCATGACGGTGCGTTAAAGAATCCACCGAATATCTATCCAATAAGGACGGGTAATCAATCCCTCGTTGCGGATAATGCTCTTTAAAGGAAAGGTATTTGAGAAAACGACGTTGATTTTTTTCAAGTGATAAATGAAGATAGACATAGTGGGGAGACCACACTTGAGAGGCATACTACAAGTTGGTCACAACGAAGCTAAAGTATAATATTTTCAGATGAGAAATCCCAATGAAATCCCAATAATAGACATTTATCGTACATACATCCACATACATACTAATTTTCCTGAAGTATATTTATACACAGCGTGCGGAAAATACATTTTTCTTTTAATTGGAGGAATGGTAGGAAGGGTCAAGACATACATTTTCAACTCGGGAACCATGGATGCGAAAGATGTAGTTTCATTGCTAGAGCTCAAAGCAGCTTAAAGAATCAGCTGTGAAAGTGGATTATTTTTCTGTGTGCATGACATTAGTGAATGGTTTTAAAAACAAAGGGACGTTTGTTGGGAGATATCAGCAACGATTTGCGATAAATGTTTGGGCAGGTATCGTGGGTGATACCTTAATTGATCCTTCCTGTATTATCAACTCGACTTTATGAACAAAATTGTTTAGTACTCTTGCAAGTGGTGATAAGACGTCCAATCACGCGTGCGCCGAAATACGTAGTTTCAGCATGATGGCGCTTCTGCTCACATTGCACATGCTGTGCAATACTTGGAAGCCACATCTTGCGAGAGGTGGATTGAAAGAGGTGAGTCCGTTTCCTGACCTGCCAGATAACCAGATATGACACCTCTCGATTTCTTTTGCGGGAGCCATATATTGAAATTTGGTCAATTCCACACCAATCGAATCAAAAGAGGCACTTCTTGCTCGCCATTATCGAAGCATTAGCAATTAGATGCAAAAATGCACTTTGTGTGAAAAGTTAGTAAGTAAAAATTTTGAAACGTTAATATAAGCCGTTTTATTAAATTTTGTCTACATTTACTTTTTATTTTGTAAGTGATGTTGATACGTGATATTTACTATCAGCTACTACTGGCACAAAACCGCTTTAAAAGTTGCCTATCTCTAAAGCGGTCCGTGACAAGATGTGAGCTGTAACAAAGAAACTAAAAGTTTCGGACCTATTGTTCTCGAACTGAAAAGGTATACGTCGGCCCTTTCCACCATTCCCCAATTTCTTCAAGCTTTTCTTTTGCTGTAAAGCAAGGGTGATTGCCCTATAATCACCCAATGATAGACGAAGTCAGTTCTTCCAAATGTGGATATAAAAACTCAACTAGCACGGCAGAGAAACAATATCCGCAATAAATGCATTGTACTCGTTATTGACAAGGACCAACACCTTAATATCAAAGGAAAATAAAATACTGTAATAACCTATGTAATAATGACATTATTCTTCTGTATCTTCTTCCTTTCTACACGTAGTAAGTAGGCTACTGGCTGTTTTCTTCCCATGCCTCTTCGGTTGTAGATGTCCAGCATCCCTTCCAGTATTTC
Organism: Osmoderma eremita; assembly: GCA_031763485.1. Lineage (NCBI taxonomy): Eukaryota > Metazoa > Arthropoda > Insecta > Coleoptera > Scarabaeidae > Osmoderma > Osmoderma eremita. Next base: position 77,338 of record JARFOC010000374.1, on the reverse strand, counting down.
GATGGCCTGCCCTGCTTGCTTTATTCATTTTGGCACTTTTCACCTGTCTTTCATCTCCTAATGGTATTAAAAATAATATATAATAAATTAATTTCAAACGACAAATAGAAATAATTACGAAAATATATAAACCTGCCATACATTCCACTCTATAGCCAACATATAACTAAAGTATCTCTCATTCGTGCGTACCGGGGCCTTCCCCCCTTTATTTCCGAATGTTGCCGGCTACTATGGCTTACTGTAGATGAATCTCTAGTACTGTATACCTAAAGATTCTCATTTATGAGAGTGGAATATTACCTAACATTTTTCTAAGGTACTACAAGCATCATAAAATAAGTATTAATGAATAGGGAAGTATAAGGCTTGGTTATAGTCATGCGTCTATCCACACCTTTTTTCAATTTGCATCCTAATTTAACACTCGCACATACCTAAAGTGCCATAAATAAATATAGACGCTGATTAATTAACTTGTAAAATAATTTGTCCTCAAACCATAAACTTAACATAAAATTATTTACCTATATAATGTGGAACCCTTGTAAAATATTCACAGCCGCAACTACCTGTATTAATTGATCTTGATAAATCCTTTAAATCAACATATATTTACCACCAAGGAAGCTGTTACATGATTTTAAAATGTTAACATAGCCAATGTTTTATTTATACCCATAAGTGTTTAACTTCCTAATGTAACCGGCGTTATTCATGCCGTCTGAATTTGCATAACTGCAAGAAATAAGAAGGGAATACATTTTTGCGATTACACTTACTTCAAGTTTTAAGTTATGCGCATAGTTTTGTAAACATAATTAGCCATACATTATGACGAAAGGCCGTGATAGTAAACAATGCATTAATATGGTTCCGAACCCGAATCATCAGCTGGAAATACTATAAACTATGGACTACCTTTAAGGTTTGACTTTGCAAGTAGTGTTATTATTATCTACGCTTGTATACCGTGTGGGAGATAGGAATAGTCACTTTTGATCAGTAGTGTTCGTGAAGAGGCACTGGCGAATGCATTTCCTAAGTAGCGAATTACAACAATTAGAGTACAGCAGCGCATATGTTGTTTCTTTTAATTCGTAGTATTTCTCAATTTTGTTAAATGTTACCACCTTGAGCAATCAATCCAGCAAATTACACGATCATTTCTTATTGAATTCCCCGATAATATTGCATATCAAACAGTCATTAAAAATTATGCCAACCATGAATGTTTGTATCCACACAAACATAAACGTAAGGGCACCACAAAATGAATTACCAGATTCTTTGAATTGTGTAACTGTAGAGGAACAGCCACACAAGCAGACAAGCTAATATGACTCGCAAAACTGCAGTCCTTAGAATAATAAGTATGGATCGTTCAGATTTAGGAAACCACAGGAAATATTTCCCAATGATAAGTAGGAATAAGAACACACTCGTAGTAGCGATGTAAATTTCCTTAAAAATACCTACTTTTCCGCTACACGGGCATCACAACCCCACTACAGACCGAAATTGGTCCAGGAATATTGGGCATACTACATATGTAATTCGACCATTTTTTTATTGAAGCGGTTTTAAATGCATAATGATAGTTATTTTCACAAAATAGTATCATAGCGGCGTTGTAAAATTTACCGGGCATAACAATGAATGAGATATGGTTTCAGCATGATGGATGCCCTACTCCTAACGCTGCTATTGTTCGAGAACCTGCGAAACAACTTTGATGGTAGCTTAATAACTGGCTGAAGTACTACTCATCGGCCGGCTAGGTCATTTGATCTCGTGTATCATCGGATGATTATACCCACCCATCGCGCATACGGTATAGTTTTATTAGTTACAACAATTCATTGCTGACGTGGTGTCACTAATTTTTAATTTAAGTCCATTTTTGGGATGTATCGATTATATTTGTAGTGCACCATTTAGCCAGATGCTACTGCCCTGGCTGGAGAAAGGATTAGATCTGGCAGTGGACCAAGTTAATGAATCAATAATGGTAGCATACATGGGAAACTGACCAGAAAGAATAACACGCTACAAGAGCCTTAAAACCGTGTGGTGAAACATGAATCAACGAAAGCTAAGAGCCGAGGTTCAAGGGCTATTCAACTAACAGTAAGCGAATTCGGACCACAGTTGAGATATATACAAAAGTAAACCAACCCAGTGGAAGATTTGTCTGCCGGCCACGAAAATTCTCACAGGTGGCCACAATACAGCCAAATCGTATCGAAGGCTGACTAAGCGTATGTGAAAAGATTGGTGACTGGCCCTGGATATCACGAGACCGGTCAAAATCAGGTGGGCACTGAGCAGATTCGCACCGTTCAAATTAGCCGGAATGGATGGCGTTCATCCCGCCCTATTTCAAAAGGGGTAAAGGTATTGTTACCACACCTTACAAAAATCTTACCCCCAGCGACTTGCATTCCCTGGGTTGTCCACAAGGCGAAGTGCTGTCTCCTATACTGTTGGCTATCCCAGTGGACGACCAAGTCCGAAAACTGACCAAGAAGGGATTCCATCACATGTGATACGCCGACGACTTAACAATAGTCACCAGGGGGCGTTTTCCAAAAGTTATAGCAGAATGATTTCAAACAGCCCTAAGCACAGTAGACAACTGGTGTAAACAAGAGCGACTATCCGTCAATGCCAAGAAAACACAAGTTGTCATGTTCCCAAAAGGCACAGCACTACAAGGCATACAGTCACCAGTATTGGGAGAAGAACAGATTTCATACGTCAAAGAAGCGACATATCTTGGGTTGTGGTTAGATCAGACTCACATGAAAGCCACATATCTAATAAACAACCAACATGGGCACCATCTTCATGAGCGGGTGCATTCGGTAATAACTTGGGTCTTAACACCGAGATGACTCTGTGGTTATACACAAACGTTATCAAACCCATGATAACATACGGAGCAGTAGTTTGATGGTCAAAGATGCGGCAAGCGGCGGCGCAGGGGTCCGAGTGGCATACATAGGCTGGCATGCCTCTGTGCCATGAGGACAGCTTCCTGTGGTTCCTATGGAAGTAATTCTACACCTGCGACCGCTATACAGGGAATGCAAGGTCCGTAACATACTGACTTAGGCACCGCCAGACACGGATAAGCAAATCTTACGGTGCCGACTACAGAAGGTGATAGATGAACTAAAGGAGACTCACAGGCATGCCAAGTGATAGCATGGTTCAGAACTATAACCTTGATAAAAAGTACCAGATTCTAATACCAGCGTGGCCCACCGATGAGAACGAAGTCGATCGGGTACACCCACAGCTTGAAGACGGATAACGGTGCAGGAGCCGGTATATATAGAAGAAAGCCAATAACAAGTATCTCAGCAAAGACACAACAGTGTTCCAAGCTGTGATTTTCCACTGCGTCCGTAAATTAGAGAAACGGACCAATACAGGAACAACCGTCGCCATTTTCTCGGATAAGCAGCAACAGTTAAAGTGCTGGATTCCGCAAGTATTGACTCAAAATTTGTTTGGGATTGCGTAAATGTCCTAAATCAGGTGGCCACCCAAAGGACTATACCTTTAGCCTGGGTGCCGAGCCACAAGGGCGTGAAGGGAAACGGGCTAGCAGATGAACTGGCTGGACGGATATTCCCAAGACTTTTCATCGGAACCGGCCCGCCCTGCGACATACCCAAATCCCGAGGCTGTTAAGATGATAGTAAGAATACTGACCGCTCATTACAGACTAAATAAACATACGTACACCATCGGCTTGGCGGAGGACGCTAAATACAGATTCTCCAATCCATGTTCACCGCCATTGTGATGGCCTGAAAAGGACAAGGTTTCCAATACACAGGTCGGAGAACCTTAGAGACGGAAGTTACGTGAAAGAGCCTCTCACAAAGATTATAGGTTCAATTAGGTAGGCAAAATTAGAGAGGGTAAAAAGGAATCACAACAGTGGTGATAACAGCCCCGGATAGCCACCGGAATCCTAATCTAATCTAATCAAACCTGGTTTAAGCAGAGCTTACTTCCACTATTAGACGAGCATTTGTTATACACAAGCACCGTTATTAGAAGCTCAAGTTCAACTGTAGTCACTGTGGCACGACGTCATTAGTATTGTAATTGCAAAATTGTCATTTTCCTCTTTAGTTTATTTTGAAAGTGTAAGTTTTTTGGTTATTTAAAATTCGGGCTACCTTCACCCAGTCTCTGGCTAAGCGACATTTAGAAGGTCACTTGACTAGACAACTGATTAACCATAAACTTCCACCTGAATGAAGTCTCACTTAGGCATACATACTCAATAAATATATAACAAATCAGCAGAATTAAAAAGTAATGATAGTACATATCCCGGCAGAGATGAAGGAGAAACCTATAAATGTATATAATTGTCGCAAAATTGCTATGTACCAGTAGGGTAGGGTTAATGTATACAAAGTATGTTTAGGACACATACATATTTTTTTTTGATATTTGTGCCTTGTACTATCAGTTCCAACCATAGTGTCGTGTGTCTAACAGGAGTGTAACCGACCGCTTCGCGTTCTACTATGAAATTACTATGGCATTAGTTAGAACGTGAACCGGTCGGTTACACTCCTATCAGACGCACGACATTATGGTTAGAGCTAGCTGTACTTTTCTATTTAATTGTATGTACAGGGTGCAGCAATAGTACGTCCGCCTTTTATTACTAGTGTAAAGGGGATGGGCTATTGATATTTTGAAGTTGTAATATAGTATTAATTGTGCATCGTTAGAAAAAGAAAAAGGACGCACAGAAAGAGTCTCTTTTTTAAATAGAAACCCTGTATATTTTTGCCTAATAAATATCAGTAACTACACTTCATTTATTCCCATATTATGAAAGTAACCTGTTTTGTGGTTTTCGGGTTATGATTGTTTCTGTTAAAAATTGAAAAATCACATATCCCAAAGAAGGTATTTCTACGTCTAAACTCTTTAGCAAAAAAATTTGTTGTGTGGATTGGTTGAGATTGGATGACATTGTCTCCCAAATTGTTTTCAACGGATACATAGGTTGGTCATTAGGAAAGTATTCACTTTGCCAATTGCAAAATGATTTTTCTCTACTGTTGAAAGGAACAGCCTGTATTTTCAGAGGTTTCCACAATAATCCAGAATAGTCAACATTCCAATATTCAACTTCTTTCATATTTTAAAATAAATTTTAAGTGTCTTAATTTAAAGAAAAAGTAGACGAAGGTTCTTTCCTCGTAAGAAGAAAGCACCTATTAAGGACAACATTTATTGAACCGCAAAAGTAGAAATAAAATATAATAAAATAATATATTAAAACTAGTGCAAAACTGTAAAAAATTAAGCTTCTCAGCGTCCCAGTACATCGAAATACATTTCCTAAAGATGCACAATGAATATTATATTACATCCCCAAAATATGAAATTGCTATGTAGAATATAGGTCCAGTAATAAAAGACTGATGTACTGTTGCTGCAGCCTGTGTATCCAATTGTATTGTATAGCCATAACTATTCTATAAAACTATTGGTTACTTGGTGAAATGATGTCATCCGCTGGGTCGTTGGTCGCTGCTTCTACCTCAGCCGCTTGGTTCTATTGTGGAGCCCTATAACACTATAATGAGCGTAGTTTTTGAAACACCACTGAAAATGAATAATAGATTAATAGAATAGATTAGAAAATTAACTGTAATATATTTGAGATTATTTTCGTCAGGTATTCATTTAAGTTAAAAATACCCCTTACCACCTTGTTGAGTGAAGAACTCTGTATATGCATTTCGGCTACTAAGTTGCCATCCTCAGCAGAAAACCACAAAGGAAAATAATGTCAGACGTTGCACTCGGATAACAATGCAGCTCTTCGAACGCCATTAATAACATTACTCAACAAGGTGCTAAGGGGTATTTTTAACTTAAATTTATTTTAAGCCACCGTATCCTATACCTACAGGTGTTAGTTTATCTCTACAAAATCCGCTGTTTATAGAACGCTAACAATTCATTGCATATTCAGTATCGACATCGCTTACACGAGGAATATTAGAAAGTAAAATGTTGCAGAAAGTGCACGTCACAACGATTAAAGGCATTTTGTGTTTCACCTTTGGTGATATTATTATGGATTACTATTATGAGGGTCTTTGGGATTGGCCGTACCATAGGAATCGTTATAATCAAATCAAAATTAAGATATTAATATCAATAGTAACGGTACTTATGATCTATTGTGTTCTCTGTCACGATCTTAGACATACACAAAGTAATAAAATCAAATGTTAACAATATTCTTTATTTTATTTATTAGAAATTCATACCAACCATATTATTTTAAAAATTTCCTATTAAGGAATATAAGTGGTGATCCATGAGGACTATAATGTAACATCGAATTCAACGAAAGAAGCAAGTGAGTGACGGGATAGAAAAATAGAAAAAGAACCTACGAAATTTTTTTTTGGATAAATCGTAGAAGACAGTGGAAAGATACGAACACCAACTTGGCGCCGAACAGCATACTTCTGTCGGTGTAGATATACAACAGGTATATATGTACATGTATCGTCAGCTTGTTATTCTAACCAGAGTAATATACTCAAGAAAATCATTCAGACACATTTATCTCTACAGGCGTCTGCTACCTATACACTGTGTGGTTGATATCTGGGAAACTTATTCGCTCTTAGAAACGAATGCTTGTGTGTAATTGGATTGACATATTTGCGTAGAGGTACTGAACAAAGGACAGTGAAGTGGCTGTCGTATCTGGGATGTAATCAGTTTCTCTGTTGTTGGGAGCGCGATACACGCTAATGCATTAACCAACCGCGACATACTGCCCACATGTTACCGCGTTTACAGATTAATCACGTTAATGTCTATTGCCATAGGTACTCCTCTTATTATTGCTACGTTTTGGATGTACTACGAATCTCAAGAAACTTTCTGCACAAAAAAAACTGCCATAATAACTTGGTTAATAAGACCTAAATATAGTTTCATTCAATATTTTTTCAAAGATCAGATCAACTTTCAGCATTACCGTAATTTAGCCTTCATCGTTTCCTCTTTCATGAAACCTTTATTTCTTCTTCTATTGGCTTCTTTATCACTGAAGAAGTACAAAACTGAATTCTCTAAGTCTGTATGTAGCGGAGAGGAATACTTGATAAACGTATTTGCGTCTTAAGGTTGGGAAGTCCATATAATTTTTGGAAGGGTATCACGTTGATTATCTCGAAACAAATGAACCGTTGCTTCTTTCAATGAACAGTACTTCCAATAGTAGACATAGATTTTTTAAGGAACAAGATCAATGTTCAAAAGCAAAAATAAATGGTAGATAACCCAGATTAGCTGTTTAATTCTACTCTAATATAATAAGGTAAGTATTCGGTTTTTTCATTTGTATTAACAACATAGGTAATATTTAAAATTGATGGAGTGACCGGTATAAAGTTCGAAACGTAGAAAAGGCGAAGGTATAATAACTCAAAAATTGATGTTGGTAATGTGAAGTGACCACTGGCATGGCGGAAAATTTAAAAACTATACTATGAAACGTCAAAAAGTGAGGTTAGATGATATGATATCCGAAAAAGCTATTTGAAACGTAATGTTTATTAAATATTTAAAATAAAAATGTTTTTACAATTTAGGTATTGCTATAAGATACAATTCGTTGCAACAGTAACTGCCGTGCTGAAAAAATTGAAATATGTTATTTATTGAAAGAGTATTAAAAAATAGATTTATAATTTAAATGTGTTTTAAAAAGCAAATTCTGAGCAGCTTTTCAAATAACTTTTTCAGACATCATGGTAACCTCACTTTTTGACAATTAATAATGTTGCGTACTTATGGAACAATATCAACAATGTGGACCGTATTTTATTTTATTTAATTGTACACTGAATTGCACTTGATAATAATTGTAAAAATAGGCACTTGTTTCTTGTAAAAAAACGTCAATTCTCTCTACCTGCTCTTGCAGTACTGACTGAAATAGGTGCTCTTGTATCTGTTGTACCTAACAGAGAGCTTCTACTAGAAGAAAACCGTGACATCTTTTGTCATTTGTTGAATAAAGCGATGGAGGGATATTTACAGTGATAGTGACCGGCATGGATTTCGCAACATATGGGATTTTTATTATTAAGATATTGTAAAAACTTTGTGGGGGTCCGATTCAGTCGAGTAACTCAAAAATTGATTGTGACACATGTCACATGATCACTGACATGACGGCAAATTTAGAAACTACGACATAGTTTTGAAGCGTAGCTGGTAGGTGAATTCAAATTTACCGCCACTTCAATGCCATTTTTAAGGGTGCATTGTCGGATTCCCATAAGCCGTGTACTGCATTCGGAGATTGAGACAGCCTATAGTACTAGGTAATATTCCGCGTTCATCTACTGTATATCCTAAATATTCTACTTCAATTTCCAGGAATTTGCACGTATCTAGTCTTAGCTCTACCTTCGATAACTGGTAATGGGTATCTATCTTCGACAGTTACTTTGTTTAGCTGCACAGTCAAGACACACTCGATACTCGCCAGAATTTTTCCTCTTGACTAAAATAACTTGAGAGCTGTACGGAGAATAGCTTTTAACAACTATGCCTCATTCCTACAAGTCCTCAATGATTTTGCATATCGCCTGTGTTTCTGCAAATGACATTCTTTTAGGCTTATAATAGAAAGGGTTATGATTAGTTTCAAGTCTAATTGTCATCTTATAGGGGATAGAAGGTTTAGGTGGTTTCGGTCTACTTTGATATTCGTATAAAAGGTCATTAATTTGGTAAACGATCTTCGGCTTTACATTCGGTCCAAAACTTAAATGTGTATCTGTTCGTCGATTTGTCTACTTCAACTAAGAGAAGGTCACTAGTAACATTAGTGTCAACGTTATTCGTATAAATGTCATTAAACTGCTTTAACATAACCGTATCATTAACAAATGTTATGGATCTGTTGGGATCACATATAAAGTTCTTAACGAGTAAACATTCATAGTTTATAGTTTCAGAAGGGACAACATAGAGCAAAATGTTACATTTTATATTACAAACCGATACATCTTAATTTACCTAATATCACTAATTTACCTAGATTTTTTAATTCCTTCAAAATTACTTTCTTTAGTTTATAAAGATTCAAATTTGTCAAAAATGCCTGCCTTAATTAACGAAATTGGACTCCCTCTGTTTAAAATGGCACACAAATGTTATTAAAACTTACATCTACACAATACGGTTGCTTAGTGCCTAGTAAATGTGTGCCGCCTTCACTTCATTGGTTACCTGTGGTAGACTTTCTCTAGGGACAGTTGATTTTCTGGTGTTCGGTTGACCCACATATGAAACATGAACCCTTCGGTCTCTTTGGTCGTCGACAGTCGCTTGCTCTGTGTCCTTTGATCCCCACAGTTTTAACATATCTCTTCCCTACTTACTGTCTTGGGTTTCCCATCCTTGCTTTGCATTCTTTCTCCTTGTCTTTCTTTCATCCCCATTCTCCTTTCTTTAGTGAATTTATGGAAATTCAATATTTCAAGAAACTGTTCATCCATATCTTTATGCTATCCTAGGTTACTTAATTCCTTTGATTTCAAAACCGATAACAACTTGCCCTTTTATTTCACCAAACGACATTCCTAGATTTTTGCACAATTTCACTTTCTCGGGAAAATAATTACTTACGGGTTCATGCGTGTCTTGAATTCTATTCTGCAATGCCTTCCACTTTTTGAATAAGTTGGTGGATTATAGAAAAGTATTATCGAATGCTGCTAAAATTGCTTGCAACTTTGTATGTCTGGCCTGCTTTCTAGCCAGTGTTTTGCTTGTTTTTGTTATTTCTATGCATCGCTTTTTTTAATCGAAGAAGTGAATTCCCTTCAATCATGTGATGTGGCCGAATTAAATTTGATATTTTTGAGGTTGCATCACAACGAACAATCATGCAACAAAACGCCGTCGCCATATTTATTTAACAAGGAATTATTGCAAAAAACGAACAACATCACAGCAACTTTCAAAGTAGTAGCGAATAACACTGAATACTTAGATTTGTGAAATAAATATCGTTAAATGCACACCACACAATCTAAGTATACCGGTGGTCCCCAGGCTACTGTATTATACTATATGCAAATTCGCTTGGTTAATCTGTCCTACGATTTTCCTCATCTCCACATACCCTACACATACGTAAACCGTCTCGAAACAGGATTGAATCGTTACCACTTGCCTGTATGTAGAATTCTTTACTTTAGTTGTTGACACTGCCATCTGCATCTTGACTTCGTTTACAACGATAGATAAGTGCTTGAATACCTCTTAGGCGAGTTACTTAGTATTAGATTTCTCTACATACTAGAAGTGTTCGGAGTTAGTTAGAAACCGTTTTAATGTAGTTATATTACTGTGATTTCTTTTTAATTTTAAACTAATCTTACATAAACACTGGGCAGATTAACGAAAACAGCACATATTTTGCAGGAAATCAAAACGTAGGAAAGTTTTTTGGCAACTTAGACATGCAAAGCTCACTTACTATTGCCAGGCAAACAAGCTGACGAGTATTCTTATTTTCATACAGGGCTTTTATTTAATGATACAAATTCAACACTGACCTGACCTATTTTACGTATGGACCCCATATATCACCAACAATCCCTAAGTAATTTTAGGAATTGATAGGTTAATATTTTAACATTAATAGTAGATATAAATAAAGGTGGACAATGAGAGTACCACAGATTTCGCTTAAAGTTTATTATAATAAAATATAACCTAAATGTAAGCTAATTAGGTAAGGAAATATATAAAATAATAGAATACGGTGGCTCAAAATAAATTTTAAAATAAAAAATACCCTTACCATCTTGTTCAGTAAAGAATTAGTGCTACATCTCTCTCCGAAAGTGCTACATCTGACATTATTTTCCTTTGTAGTTTTCTGCTGAGAATGGCAACTTAGTTGCCGAAATACGTATTCAGAGTTCTTTACTCAACAAGGTGGTAAGGGTAT